>JAVJIF010020632.1:0-70000 GCA_038442645.1 Agave tequilana
TCGCTGTTACGTTAACACTAAACCTATGACAGTGATTTCCTCGTTTCTCCCCGTGAGAACGAGACCCTTTCATGCTATGTTTAACAGTATAACCTCTGGCATCCATTTTACTGTTACGTTAACACTAAATCTATGACGTGATTTCCTCGTTTCTCCCCGTAAGAACGAGACCCCTTTCATGCTATGTTTAACAGTATAACCTCTGGCATCCATTTCGCTGTTACGTTAACATTAAACCTATGACAGTGATCTCCTCGTTTTTCGCAATGAAAATGAGACCTTTTTCCAAATCCCATCAAAATTTTGAGCTTGGTGGCTTCTCAATCGGTTACGTCATTGCGACCTCTGAACCGGCAGATAGCCAAGTCTCACCTTTCAGTCCAACAAGGACTACCTTCGAGCTTGGTGGCTTCTCAATCGGTTACGTCATTGCAACCTCTGAACCGGCAGATAGCCAAGTCTCACCTTTCAGTCCGACAAGGACTACCTTCGAGCTTGGTGGCTTCTCAGTCGGTTACGTCATTGCGACCTCTGAATCGACAGATAGCCAAGTCTCATCTTTCAGTCTGGCAAGGACTACTTCGAGCTTGGCGGCTTCTCAATCGGTTACGTCATTGCGACCTCTGAACCGGCAGATAGCTGATTAGTCTCTAATTTTGCATAATTTTCATCACATTCTCATATTTATTTCATGTAAAATTCTGCTAATAAACCTTGCTTGCTTGATCCTAGGTCCATGGTGTGCAAATGAAGAAGAAGACCTAAATCACCATTTAATTGGTGATTAAAAGCCTACCAAGTAGCCATTGACTTTAGATTGAAGATTTTGTCAGCCCAGGGCATCAAATCGCAAATCCAGGAGTTCAGGTGGACAGAAGACAGACTGGGCAGCACGCTGCCCAAAATTTGGCGCGCGCCGCCTGCCTGGGCCGCGGAAACTCGGCCCAAGACGCGTTTCAGCGACAGTTTGGGCGCGCGCGCTTGATTTTTGGGCCACGTGCTGCTCACGTGGCCCCCTCTGCCCTGGTGTCTATAAAAACCCCCCGGGGTCTTTTGTGGAGCAGATCCAGAGTTTAGAGCAAGTTGTTGTAATTTTATTTTAAGATTTGTAGTTGTTGTTCTTCTTCTTCTAGTTGTAGGTTTAGCCATTAGAGTGAAAGAGAGAGAGAGAGTGTGTAAAAGTTGTATTTGGAGGGTGACAACCAATACAAGTAATTACTCTCTTTCTTCTTTCTATTTATTTGTCTTTGTCATTTACTTTCATTTCCTTGTTGTAGTGTAACTTCCTCCTTACTTCTTTTCTTTTACTTTCTTGTAGTGTAACTCTCTTTCCCTTTACCTCTTTTTCTTGGTTGTTTCTTTTACCTTTATGGCTAACTAACTTTTCATTAGCATGGCTAACTAACTACTAACCCATTAATATCTAACACTTGATTTAACCCACATGAGTCAATAGTGTCAAACAAGTCTTGTGCAAACAAGAGCTATGGCATCTTAAGACGAGGGTTCTAACTCTAACTTACCTACAAGTACTTACCTTCTTATATTTCATACTTAAATGGTTTTTTGATGATCTATGGGTTTTGTACTTTGCTTGTTGTGTAAGTTAGAGACTTTCCTTTTAACTTTGCCGATACCATTAGTGCACTCGTGTCTTCCCGTATTCTCGTCTTCTAATGGATTGATATGGGAATGTCCGAGTTTTTGCCGTGTAAAGCAAAGTTATAGGAAGAACTTTCACTCGATTTCCTCGTGAATAGTTCCATTGCATAAGGGGTAAGCTTGCCTATGATCCATCGTGAGGCACATCTTCAAGAAGTTAGGGATTAGTGGGAGCAATTAGTAGAAAGTTAGCCATGCGTTTTTTTCCATTAAGAAAAACTCACTTTTACAAACCACCAAAATATTTTCCAACAATTCTTGAAACAACTTGTTTTCACTTTCATTCTTTATTTGGAAACAAAGAACATTCTCTTTTCTTGAACATAAAAGCCACATCAAGCTTCCATCGCTCTCCCTCCTTGTGGATACGACCCGTATAGCCACTTCGCTACTACGGAAGAATCGCAAAAGCAGTAACTTCGACCCACTCCCTTTCTACTTTTCTTGTGCTTGCTTTTTGCCGATCAATAGCCAAGTCTCATCTTTCAGTTCGACAAGAACTACTACTTTGAGCTTGGTGGCTTCTCAATCGGTTATGTCATTGCGACCTCTGAACCGGTAGATAGCCAAGTCTCATCTTTCAGTTCGACAAGAACTACTACTACTTCGAGCTTGGTGGCTTCTCAATCGGTTACGTCATTGCGACCTCTGAACCGGCAGATAGCCAAGTCTCACCTTTCAGTCCGACAAGGACTACCTTCGAGCTTGGTGGCTTCTCAATCGGTTATGTCATTGCGACCTCTGAATCGACAGATAGCCAAGTCTCACCTTTCAGTCCGACAAGGACTACCTTCGAGCTTGGTGGCTTCTCAATCGATTACGTCATTGCGACCTCTGAACCGCAGATAGCCAAGTCTCATCTTTTAGTCCGGCAAGGACTATTTCTTTGTCATCATACGACGAAGAGTTTCGAGCTTGGTGGCTTCCCAATCGGTTACGTCATTGCGACCTCTGAACCGGCGAATGGCCAAGTCTCATTATTTAGTCCAGTAAGGACTATTTTCTCAAATGGCTGCAATGCAACTTGCAAGCGAAAATTCAAAAAAAAAAGCAAGTCGAAAATACAACGGGGGAGTCAAAATAAAATCACTTTTCATTGATTTCAAAAAGAGGGATACATGAAGGCACATATTACAAGCTATGATGGTGCTTCATAAGATTTAATCCGCCCTTCAAGAATGACCAGCCTTGTCTTCCTATCATCAACAGCCCTGATAAGAGCCTGCGACCTCAGTTCAGCCTCATTAAAGCTCGCCGTCGGGCCAAGCGAGCTTCAACTTCAACCAAGGTTGCCCTCTGAGCTAGCTCTTGCCGCAAGAGTTCGTCACTCTGAGCCCTAAGCTGCTCAAACCGGGCAGTCTCTTCAAGACGCACTGGTTTAGCCTTGGATAAAAAAAGATTTGCCTTCCTGATCATCTCCTTAGCCTTTTCAATTTTATCTTCAGCGTCAAGAAGAGCACTGCTAGAAGCGTCTATGGCATCCTCGAGCTCTACCTTCCTTGTCTCCAAGGATTTCAAGTCAGAAGAAATGGCCTTAGCGGCTTCCTGAGTGGCAAGATGAGCTTCATGCATTTGAGCAACAAGGTGCGCAAGCTGCTCGTTAACCGAAGACTCCAGGTCCGAATGGCTAAGACGGCGCCATTCGTCCACATCCCTCTCAAGTTGGTCCACCAGAAGTTCCAATGCAGCGGCCTGGTCATCCCCTCCAAAGTCTCGGATACTCTCAATGCTTCGGGAGAGGACCACCTTTAAAGTAGAGAACGAGGTAGTCGAGCCTTTCAAAATCAAAGCGATGGATCGCTTCAAGCTCTTATAAAAGCTATCGACTAATTCAGCCACAAATTCATTCTCAGCCTCAGTCACTTCTGGCAGATGAGCAGCCCCTGAAGTTCCACCGATTTTATTGACACCCTGTGGAAGGAATAGTAGAAGCACTGGCTGCAGCAACATGAGAGGTCGTCGGTGATCTCGGAGGAGTTTTCATTAAAACCAGTACACTAGCCACAACCGAGGTCGGACTAGTGACTATTTCTGGAAGAGCGGGCTCACACACCAGTGTTGGAGAAGTAGGACTGGTAATTACCCTCAGCTCCGCACCTGGCAAGATAGATGGCGCTGGCGAAATCGATAGCATCTCACTTACCAATATAGTTTGAAGTGAGATTGGTTCCATGACTATACCGTCCCTCAGTTTCAGTTCTTCTGACTGGTTCAGGCTGATAAGAGGGCAGGTCGCCATACAAGGCATCCAACTCAGCAGCATGCGTTGCGGTCGAAGCACTTGCTTCACCCCTGGTTCCCTCAAGAAGATTGGTTGGCTCTTTTGAAGTCGATGCACCCAAAGGAGAAACATCTGCAACAAGACTTTGTTAGAGAGGAATGACAAATAGCAAGAGTCAAAAGATCAAAACATTACCAAAAGATAATATCGCCTCAATCGTCTTAACGCCGCTTCAGTCTCTACAGGCTCCATGGAAAAATCTTTAGCGGAATCAACACGAATGGTCGGTCCGCCTTCGCTTGCCGAACCCTCCGTGGTCCACCCAAAGGAGCTAGAAGCTTCGGGACTTCCTTTCGAAGTCCCACGCCCCGAAGGACCTACATTAGCCGCATCATCTCCAGACTCTTCTGAGACGGCGAAATAGCCAGCCTCATCGCCCTCTTTATAAGTGAACAAGGGATCATAATGCTCCCCTTGTTCTCCGACAGCTTCAGCTCTCAGGCTTCTCACCGCCTCAGTTCCTGAATCACAAAGCAAATAATGAGCTGTCCGGAACACATAAAAAGTATATTACAAGGACGAAGCTGATCTTACCCGGGTCCGGAGCGGCTTTACCAGTAGTCGGTTTAGGAACCGACATTCAGTTACTAATGGGGCAGGAGGAGGAAGCGCTGCAGATGGTTCGCCCCCTGTAATAACTGTAGGAGCGTGGCGACGAGGCTTCTTCACTACCCGCTTCCTACGAGATCCACCCCGCTTTCGTTTGAAGTGGACGTCGGGATCTTCTTCCTCCACTTCTTCAACATCGGCATGTTCTACGGGGGCCGTCCCCACCACGCCAGAAGCAGCTGCTGGAGCTCAGCACCTGTCTCCGCTTCGAACGAGGACTTCCTGCATCCGAGGCTCACTGTCATCAACGGCATGAATTCCCCTGCCTGGACGGCTCCCACTCCCCCCCCCCGAACTCAACCCTTTACCGTTTTTCTCAGAAACCTTCTGCTTCAGCCGCTGAGAAATTAACTTCACACCAGAAGAATTATAGAGAATCCGAGGGGTGTAGAGTTTGAGGTTGTATACCACTGGCAGAATCCCAGGGTCATCAGAAGGTTCGGAGTCCTTAGCGGCATGCACAGCCGCCCTCGGTACAGCCTGCAATGAAGAACCGCCAGGCACGGGCTCCATCAATGAGGCTCCCCATGAAAACCAGATTGCTGTTTGGATTGCCACGTACAGTTGGTCATATCCAAACTGACGGGCAAACCGACTTGGAGCATAGGGCTCCAGGTAACAGGTGTCTCCGCTTCTGTACAGCAAATGTGAGGGCCGAAAGCTGACCAGCCACTCAAAAATTCCCCGGCTCAATGACGTTTGCCCTTCCCCCACGTCCTTGAACTCTTCACCATAGCCCGCATCCGAATATAGGGGAAGCAGCAGAAAAGGCTATAGACGTCATAGCGGCACAGCAACTTACGGACCGCAGCCACGTAAGTCTTCAGCCATGAACATCCCTCGAACCGACGGAGAAGCGCCGTTCGAACACCTTCTGGGGGTCCTCTCCGGCTTCGATCATGGAAAGGGCAAACCACGCCATCAAATAAGTATACGGCAGACCTATTCTGGGGTTTGGTCCGTTGCAGGGCAAAATAGTCCCTTTCCCCGCTTCGTCGTTGGTGGCCTACAGAAAGCCTCCGTCAATGCGCGAAGGCCTCTCTGAATACAGCACACCATGGCCGGAAGAAGTCCAAGAGAGCGACCATGGACTAGACGAATGGCAGGCAACAAGACAGTCGGATGAATGACATCGCCCGATGAAGATAGCACCACGCATCTCTTCAACCAGACCATCAAGAAACCAGCCAGAAGTGCCTTCCGAGACGTCAGCCGACGAGCCTGATGGTGGAAACTCTGAAGAATATCGCCTTTCTCACAGGGGCCGTCATCTTCTTCCAAAATTAGATCTCCTTGAGAATGCTTTTGCATCGGCTAAAGATGTCTTCATCAGCAACTCCACAATGAGCCGCTTCAGGAGTATTTTCCATTTCGGGGAACAAATAATCTCCCCAGCTCTTCAAGCTGCATGAAGTTCACTTACTGCTCCATGCATACTGGACCAAATGTACAGGTGGCACATCAACTCCCGGTAGGTCTCAAACAAGGCGGGCTCCTGCTTCTCCAGAAGTGCCAATTCCGCCTCGCACGGGAAATATTCTTCGTATGGGAAAGACCCCAAAGGCAGAGCAGAGACTTCCCACATCTCGTGCAGAGCCATACCCAATTCGCCAACAGGGGTGAAGAAAGTCCCTGTAGCCGGGCAGTATAACTCAAAGATGGCGTAGAAGTTCGCTACGCTCATCTGAACGCCATAATAGGTCGCCCTGACGGCTTCATAAAGACTCAGCCTCTCCAGATCCTCCTCAAAATGAGCAAGGACATATAGAGTCAAATCCCTCCACCATGCCTTCGGAGGGTGAATCCACCCTGGAGTCCTGAAATCAGTGGCTGGATAGTTGCCACGAACCTTAAAGAATTGATTCCCAAAGGTCTGCGCCACCGCAGAGTTTTCTCTCCACTGGGATGTCTGGGAGCACATTCCCAGGGTGGAGACCCATTATGCAACGAGGAGGCCCCGCTCTTGTGTAACCAGGTGAGGGAATTATCAACTTTCCTACATGAACGGATTCAGTAGTCCGACTCACTTGCCATTGCATCTTTCGAGCCCTCGTCACACATTGAAAAAGGACAAGGGAAAATGTCGCTTGCTAGACGGGAGATAGAACTTCTCGCCATCTAATTGGAAAATCCACTGCCCCTCTCCAGCTAGCAACTGGCGATCATGGTCTGGTGCTGCATCTCCAAACATGAAGCCAGGCTTCCGATAGATTCTTCGGTCAGAATCTTCAAGGGGAGCAGTAGTTAAGATGCTCCTCATGGTGCGTTGATCCCCACCGTAAATAAGTGTATCCCGAGCGGGAGAGCTTCACTCGCTGAACAGAGAAGCCTGCCCTTAGAATTGCAAGCTGACATTGCCATCTAGCCCCCTGGCTGTGCCAAAGAGACTGTTCAAAGGACCGGGAGTGTAATAAACTACAAGAACAAAGAAAAACCATGATTAGTTCATCAGCAAACAAAGGCTAAGGCAAGAATGTAACTTGTGTTAAGGCATAGCCTCGCTCTCCGAGCGAAGTTGGCCTGATGATAGCTTCGCAGCTGCAGTGTAACTCCGCACTTCACATGAAGGCAGGATGCAGGAAAAATATCCTAGTGTTAGCTTCGCTCTGGAAGCTTAGCCTCGAACAACAGAATGCGACAAAGCCCCAAAGGCTAACTTCGTCAGAAGGATATTATGGTCTAAAGACTATTTTAAGGGCATTAAGGTCCTTTTCAGTTACATTTCAAAGGACAGCTAGACATCCTGTCATTCAACAGGATGTGAACCGCCTAAGGGATAGCTTCGCCTGGAAGCTTAAAGAAGGACTCTTCAGTTCTTGGATTCCCGATCAAGAAACTAGGAAAATTCAGGGAGTCAAATTCCCTAAGATTAACAGATCATAATTGATCATTTTTGGGCTCATCTAAAGATAGCCAGAAATCAGCTTTAAAGGAGAGACTGCAATCTCTAGTCAAAAGGGAAAGATCCCTACCGGCGATCGGTCGTTCGATGACCGGAGGAGGAGAAGGACCCTCTGTTGCAGAAGTTGCGACCTCTTTTCCCGCTCGTCTCTTGGGAGCCATTGAAGAACAGTCGAGGTTCTGGGATTCTCAAGTAAAGAAGAAAGAAGAAGAAGAAGAGTCAAATGCTCTGGAAAATTCAAAGAGAAGTGATGACCTTCTCTCTTAGCCCGATCAGGCTTCTATAGGGCTGATGATCGCCTAAAACGACGCCTCGAAAAGAGCACAGGCTGTCGTTTCAAATTAATTTAAAACGGCGCCTAAAGCGCCTTCCGAGAAGCGCTGATTCAACCCCACTAAGGGCTAACTCCGCCACAAGTCAAGTGCTGACTTAGCGCGATATATCAATAAACTTCGCCGAAAGCATGCCTTAGCTCCGCTAAAAGCACAGTCCGAACTTTGCGGAAACTTCATGTTAGTTTCGCTGGAAGCGCGTTCCTGATTCAGAAAAGATTTTGTCTTTAACTTCGCATGAAGTCTATCTCCGCCGGACCAATTCAAGTGAAGGAGAGAAGCAAAAAAAAAAACAGATAAGCAGAAAATAAACTTTTATTGATTAAAAGGGAAGGTACATTGATACTACTACATCAAGGTTGTGTTTCGTACAACAGAATCATTTTGCTCAAAAGGCATACAAGTGGTCCTATCTACTTCCAAGCCTAAACCAACTGGACATGAAAGGCCTTCCTCCTGCACAAGGCTGTAATCCTTCGCATAATGGCAGATTTTGCCATCATGGAGCTGGATCTTCTTTGATCAAAATTGGCAAAGGATTGATCGCCACCAGAAGGCTGGATCTTCTTCGATGAAAATTGGCAATGGAAGGATCCGAGACCTTACAGGTGACGTCCGCTTTCCCGAAGTGGATCATCTCGGATAAGCGGCTACCACCCGCCTCGAAGCGAATCATCTCGGATAAGCGACTGCCAACACACATCAGCTGCCCTAATTTGTTCCTCCTGCTTAGGATTAAAGTTTCAACTGGAAAGTAAGAGGCAACTTTCTGGTCTCTTTCATCAAGTCAAAAGATTGGCGAACATAGCTCACTGCAATGCAAACTGAAACAAGTTAGCAGTAAGTCAAAGGAAAAGACACAAAAGTGAAACGCTAAGTCAAGTTCTTTGGGTGAAGCAATTTATATCTGATTCAGTTGCGCTTTAAAGATTGATTTCAATTAAAGTAGAGGATAGCCTCGCTTGCACAATGATGATGGGCTAGCTCAGCAAAAGCCAAGTCCTAGCCTCGCCTATATGGCTAAGCCAGACTGATCCTGAGGGACGCAGTCTAGCCCCACCTATATGGCAAGACTGGCTCGACCTTGAAGAGACTAAGTCCCAATTTTTGCCTAAATGGCGAACTTAGCAAGCATGCAATGATCTTTCTTTGATTCAAAAGATAGCCTAGCTGGAAAGCTGGGAAACAGAGCTGAACCCCTTCTCTGCAGATCAATCAAATACAAAATGAAGAGCAAGGGAAATCAATCCCTGAGGTAGCTGTTAAAGCTAAATTGAGGGAGATAAACTGCCTAAAAGTTATCAGTTCATTGGTAAAGTCTCTAGATGACCGAGACTTACCAGTTCTTGGCCGGTAATGACCAGAGTGGGCATCCCCACTAGTTCAGAGATCTGAGTATCTCTCTCTAATAATTAAGAGAAGATAAGAGCAGACTGCTTCTCTCCAGAGGACCTCAGGTGTCCTATTTATAGGCCTCATGGCCTGAACGCACCGCTACGGCTTCAAGTATAGAAGCGCGAGCGATTTAAGGCATTTATTGAGCCTTAAGAAAGGGAATGATTTCCCTCGAAAAAACGCAAGGGAGGAATAATCTCCCTCATTAAAGGCATTTATTGAGCCTTGAGAAATAGAACGGTTTCCCTCGAAAACGCACAAGGGAGGAATGATCTCCCTCAATTATGTAAGAGAGGTTATTCTAACCTCGAAAAAGGAGCAATCCTTCTCGTAACTAGCCGAAAGCAGTAGGCCTCGGGAAAGGACCGCATTCCAAAGCGAATCTACTCCGGGAGACCCAGACGCGAAGCTACCCAGACGCGAAGCTACCAGAATCGCGAATCTACACGATTCTTCGGCGAATCTATCCAAAGCAGGATTAAAAGCGAAGCTGAACTCAACCATCATGGCAACGTTCGTACTTCACAAACCACCGATCAAAACAATTCAAAGTATTTCAAAGTCTGAGCCATTGCAGACTTTCGAAAACTTTGAAGGGGTCTTGTTGGCACTTTAAAAAAAAAGATTCTGACTGGCCGGAACAATGTCTAAACTTGTTGACATTTACAAAAGACAAGTGACAGACAAGCTGACTAGTTCTGTACTTGTTGAAATTTACAAAAGACAAGTGACAGACAAGCTGACGACCAGTTCTGTACTTGTTGACATTTACAAAAGACAAGTGACAGATAAGCTGACGACCAGTTTTCACCCATCTCCGAGGGACAAAGAAGCAACTTGGACTCTACTGATCCAGTGAAGCAGACAGTGAGCTCCGGATTGTCTCTAAATAAACCTCAGCAGGTCTAAGATGCTAACACTTAGCATCGCATGAGCCCAAAGGGATAGCCTTGCCTGAGAGGCTAAGATCATCCAACTTCGCTTGAAGCCACACGCAACTGCGCAGAAAGATGTTCGGTAACTTCGCCACAGACGTTATCTAGCTCCGCTGAAGAGCTTTCTTCGGACTTCGCCAGATGCTCCTTCCAGCTCCGCTGCGAGCTCGACGCGGGCAGCTCCGCTGAGGGTTTGTCATGGTCAACCTTTGACCAATTAAATCTCCAGATGAGATCAAATCTAATCAGGATCAAGATTACATCCAATCAAGATCAAATCTGAGATCAAATTTGGCAGTTGATTGCCATAATCTCTTGACTCTCCTAAAACGAGTAAGAGGATCAAGGGAGATCTTCCAATTGTATGGAAAGGATCAAAATAGATCAGCAGGATCAACGCTACCTGCTATTTCTAACTTCGCAGAAGCTGATTCTAGCCTCGCAGCAAGGCTACTTTTCAGATTTGAACAGATTGATTCAATCGTTTTCATATTTTCAAGGGACAATTATACCCTTGCTCTCCCTATAAATAGCCCACCAGGGGCACAAGGAGAGAGAGGACTGGACAGAGAGAGAGACGACCTCCACACGTGAAAGGACGCACACAGAGATCTATTCTCTTGCTTTCAAGAATTCAGAGACTTTAGAGAACTGCTTCTCTAATCAGGGTGCTGATACCCTAATACCTTCTTCTCAAGGAATCTCCGGAACCAGGCGAGAAGGAATTCCTAAGTGAAGGCGATTTTGAGAAGTAACAAGAGGGTTCTACCAACCTTCTGTTCTCCGATTCCTCAAACCAGGCGAGAAGGGAATCTCATCGCTCCATCGTCAAAGGGACAAAGTGGTCGCGCGCTGACCAGACTCCTACCGGCACACTTCTCCAGAATCTCAGAGGAGATCTACTTGTAATCTTTTTAGAATACTTGTAATTTAGCTCCTCGACCCTTTTTTGTAAGTTTTCCCTTTGCAAATCAATGGAAAACAATCCTAAGTGACAAAAGTGCAGGATAAGAAGCCTAAGGTCATTACATGCTTCTCCTGCAAGAAAGTAAGCACCTCAAGCAGGATTGCATAAAGTACCAGAAATGACTATTTAGCGAGCGGCATATCACATATTTATGTTTGTTCTGAAATTAATTTAACTTAAGTGTCACTTCAACATGGTGGATTGATAATTCACATAAGCGATTCAATGCGAAACTTTCAAACCCAAAGGTGGCCTAGCCTAGCTGAGCGATATATATACATGGGTGATGAAAATAAAGTTGCAGTTGAAGCTGTTGGAGTTTGTAGGCTTATATTAGATTCTGGTTTTTTGATTTAGATTTGAATGAGACTTTATATGTACCTTCCTTATCATATTTCTCTTTCATTGTTAGACAGATTTGGTTTTAACTGTTGCTCTTGGTAATGAAATGATTAGTCTACTTTTCAAATCTAAAGTTATTGGTACTAGAATTCTGATTGATGGCTATAAAAATTGAAACTACATGCTTCATATGCTAAATCTTTATATGTGAATAACCTAGGCACTAAGCAAATATTAATTAAAGAAACATTAGAAAGTTTGGTGCAAGACGAAATTCAGGTGTCTTAGATTTGGTGTATAGACATTTGTGGTCCATTCTCTATAGCTTCTTGGAATGGCCACGAATATTTTATCACTTTAACAGACGATTACTCTCGTTATGGGTACCTATATTGTTACATGAGAAATCCCAATCACTGGACATGTTTAAATTCTTTAAATAAAAAAATAAAGACGTTAGATCTGATCGTGGTGGTGAGTACTATGGCAGATACGACGGATTAGGTAGATGTCTAGGACTATTTGTCAATTTCTAGAAGAGTGTGGGCATTGTCACGTAGTACACCATGTCAGGGACACTTCGTCAGAATGGTATTGCTGAGAGATGAAATTACACACTAAAGGACATGGTTAAGAGTATGATAGCTCACACTACTCTACCAGAGTATTATGAAGTGAAGCCTTAAAGACGGTTGTCTACCTCCTTAATAGAGTACCTAGCAAAATAGTAACCAAAATTCCATATGAGTTTTGGACTGGGAAATCTCCCATTATTAAGCATCTACATGTTTGGGTTGTCCAGCGGAAGCTCGGCCATATGTACCATATAAGAAGAAGTTGGTTTAAGGACAGTTAGTTGTTTATGCTAGGGTATTCTGGGAAGTATATAGGCTTTAGGTTTTACTGTCCCTCCACTGAGAACATCAAGACAGATAATGCTAATTTTTTGAGGAATATTCAGAACAGTGGGAGTCAACTATATAAGGATTTCACATTTGAGGAAGAACATATTTTTATACTCATGACAACTGTTTTAAATGATGAAGTAGTTGCTCCACTTCAGAATGAAAATATAATTGTACCCTTACAAGGTACAGATACAGTTCATCCTGTATAGATCCTGAAAATGAGGTATAACCTTAAATTCTCAACCACAAGTGCCTAAGAGATCAATTAGGAGAGGAGATCAGTCATTGTAAATAACTATATAGTTTTATCTCCAAGAGCGTGAGTTTGACATAAGGTTAGATGATGACCTCACATTCTTGAATGAGGCCAAACTCAGCATTCATTCCATTAAGTGGTCAACAATCATGAAAGATGAGTTAAATTCATGAAGGATAATGATGTTTGGGATTTAGCAGAGTTTCCTAAAGGAAAGAAACTGATTGGTTGTAAATGGGTGTTCAAAACCCAGCGAGAATCGAAAGGCAATGTCGAAAGGTATAATGCACGTCTTGTCGCAAAGGGATTCACTCAAACAGAGGGCATTGACTATAATGAGACTCTAGTTTTCATGAAGAATTCTTATAGAATTATCATGGCACTAGTGGCTCACTTCGACCTGGAGTTTCACCAAATGGACGTTAAGATCATCTTCCTTAATGGTGACATTGAGGAAGAAATCTATATGGTGCAACCAGACAATTTTGAAGCCAAAGGTTTGTAATATTTGATTTAAAAATTAAAAAAATCCAGTTATGGTCTAAAGCAAGCATCCTGTCAATGGTATTTGAAATTTGATCAGTAATATCCGATTTTGATTTTAAGGAGAATGTAGATGATCAATGCATTTACCGTAAATTTAAAGAGAATAGACAGATATTTCTTGTACTATATGTAGATGACATTTTACTAGCAAGTAACGATATGACTCTTTTACTTGAGACCAAGTGTTTTTTCTCAAAGAATTTTGAGATGAAAGTCTTGAAGATATTTCTTTTGTAATAGGCATCCAGAGTGAATGTGACAGGACACGTAAAATATTAGGTTTATCACAAAAAGCCTATATCAATAAAGTGCTAAATAGATGTGGCATGAAGAATTGTTGTCACGCCCTGCTTCCCAAAATACGGAGTACGGGTACATGACGATGGCCAGCAGATACTCACGAAGAGTGAAATCTCTTCCATGAGTACCTTAGGCTGTCAATAACAAGCAGGATAGCACACATATATACATATACAACCAAGCGCAAGGATAAAATCACATATATGAAATACTGAAACATGAACAATATCATCCACTATATCTGAATAAGACAAGCCAAGAAAAAGAACTGAATTCACCAGGGAACAACTGAGCCAGAATATATTCTACGATTAGCTCACTATGTCGGCTTGCTGATCTAGATACTGAAAAATAATAATAATGGTCCGTCAGAAGCAGACCAGCAAGAGTACACGAAGAAAAAAAGAATGATAAAAAAGAGAATACGAAGATGTAGTAACAGTAAGTAGGACATAAGAATAATATGTTTGACAGTATCGAGAATTGAAAGTAATAACAATAACAGGAAAATCAAGACGATAGATCATGTACAATAAGACCGTGCATGCATGATGTGACATATATATAACGAACATGAGATATCCGAACGAGTAACTATTGTGTAGTATACTCACAAGATTGCAAGAACACAAGATCACAAGATAACATAACATGGTAAGTCCAAGAACATCATGTAATCAATATAATCATGTCACATGAGTCTCAAGTATCAGTATTATGAAAATATACGTCAGGTACTATATCACAGAAGATAATGCAGGATATGATGCAAGTGTATATGTTTAGCATGTTTTATTACCCTAACTAATGCAACCATTATGTGTCTCATCCCACAGGACAACTGCATATCAAATAAGTGATGCGTTAGTAGATCCTGATAGCAGGGAGAAATAATTCATTGTACTCAGGTATCATGTGACATGTAATAACATGAGCGCACATAAATAATAAGATCACGTGTGGCATCCAACCCACAAAGAGTCGCCCTTTCAAGCCCACCTCACTGGATATTTCCTGCTACAGTCTCCTCCCATTAACCCTTTCTTGGTTGATTTTATTAATCAATACAAATGCAAAATAGTGTGTTACTCAGTGTTACAGGATCAGGAATCAATACCAAGAATATCAGTGACAGATAGTAAATATAATGAATGACAAGATCACGGGACAATGTAAACGATGGCAATAACAAATACAAAGTAGCACAAGTGATGTCAGATAAATACAAAGTAATGCAGGTGATGTCAGTGTTATGTAATCCAAATGTCATAATAAGTCGATCATGATCATATGTCCATAATCCAATAAGTATCCTCGAATAATTCCTCAAACTATAAAGGTTGATTTCCTCGATTAATTTCAGTAATATCAGGATCATAATATCATCGATATATAATCTTTATCCATCAATGATAATAGATTCTCATGTTAGAATTAATCATATACAAACATAATGTCAATTTAAGTTGGATGTATGCATGTACAGGAACGAGACGCAAACACGATATGTAAGGTAATGAAATATGATCACGAGAAGGTATCAGTAATAATATCAAGAATAGAATAATTAGTCATATAATCGGAAGAGAAAAAGCTAATATGTAAATATGATCATAGGATAGTGTTGACGATCATGTGATATGATAACCATGATTTATAATTAAGAGACAAAATAAGATCAAGACGAAAATCAACGAGGAGAGAATCTTGTACATTTGCCTGATGTCGTTGGAACCTGATTTCCCTTAACTGCAACCGGCTCTTGGTAGGATTCGTGGCCTAAATATTGCATGAATTAATTAGAGACTAGACATATTTTTTATTCAGTGATAAGTTGAATGAGCATATAACTTTTACTATTTATTATAATTTTGTTGGTTAATATATCCAAATAATTCAATTCTGAATTTTAGCAACCATTTAAAATATACTTTCATGATAAAATACATGCATAAACTAATAAATTAATGTATAATATTTACATATTACTAGATTATGAATTTTATATTTTTTTAGTAATATTTAGAAATTTATTGGCAAATTTTAAATAAACAACCATTAAATAATGATTATAAAGAATATTTATTTCATGTTATATTTTAAGTAATAATACTCCCAAAATAATTTTACAGAGCCCCAAATTTAGTTTGTGATATTCTGTGAACTTTTTGAAATTTTTTGAGGTTGTTTCGAATTTCTTTTGAATTAAAATAAGCCTAAAAATCAATAAAAAGCTTAACTTGTGTTTGGGTCGGGTCTACTACAATAAAATGCTACAGTAAATTGCTTTAGTAAATTTACTATATGTGTGTGTGTGTATTTATGTATTTTTTATCTGATTTTCTTTCTCTCTTTCTTTTCTTTTTCTTTTTTTCTTCTTTTTTCTTTTTTCTTTTGAACATGTCGGATCGGGTCTAGACCCGACCCCAGGTCTGGTGCACAGATCCAGACCCGGACTGGGTCTTGGACGAGACCCTGGTATGGCCTGGTCTGGCTGGACTAGGCCCTGGCCCGGCCTGGTCTGGCTGACCAGGCCCTAGCCAGAGCGTGTTCTGGCCTGGCCAGACTTGGCCAGAGCTTGGGCTGGATCTGGCCGAGACAACCCAGCTTCTTCTTCTTCTTCTTCTTCTTCTTCTTTTGATTGAAAATAAATTTCTAAAAATCAATTAAAAATCATGATAATTAGGAGACATATCTTAGGTGTTCTACGTAATTTTATTGGGATTTTAGCATACGTTTTACATGGTGAAATTAGTAGTGATAACCAGTGTGTACTACGTGTTCGATGAAATGCCTCAAAGAACTAAAACCTACGAAAATGCAAATAACTTATCCGAAATGTTTTCCTTCAGTCTGAATCTTCTTCTCTCATCCAGCACTTCTGAATCTTGCTAAGTTTGGAAGAGAAAGTGAGAGAGAAGAGGGAAAGAGAGAGACTTAGATTTTTCAGTGTGGTTTGAATAGGGATGAGAATGGTGGATTGTCTCTTATATAGGCACCACACACCCCTAGGCAACCCCTGAGAGTTATAGCGTGGAGGGAGTAGTAGGTTCAGTTATGGTAAGTGAGAATGAGGGAGAGAAAGTGTGGGCGAAGTTAAAGAGAGTGGGGAAAAGTTGGAGAAGATGAAGAGAGTTAAAATGAGGTTTAAATATATGGACTTGGGCCTTTATAACACACGCTAATGTGGCATCATGATTAACTTATTCCTCTCCCTCTAGGCCGACCTGGGTTCAAGCCCCAGTAGCTGCAATAATTTTCTGGAAATTTTATTTTATTTTATTTTTTATTCTTAATTGCATTTTTTATATAATTCAGTATTTAATTATTATTTTATTGGATTAAACTCCTAAAAATTCAGAAAAATCCTCAAAAAATCTCAAAAATAGAAGATGACATCCTAAACCTTGTTGTGAAGTTGAATCTCCAAAATTCATCTCTTATTGTTAATCAAAAATTTCAGAGTCAGTCCGTGGCATCGATTGACCCCGAATTGAGATTCTTCTCCAATAATTCTAAAAAAAATTTGAAAAATCCAAAAAAACTCAAAATATTGAAAAATAATATCTTGAGCTGAAATGACCTTAATCTGCCTACCAGGATAATTAAATCAGATATCAGATACCAGTATTGACACACGTACATTAGGAACCGAGGGTTACAATCCTACCCACCTTATAAAAAGAATTTCGTCCTCAAAATTCAGCAAGTTGTCGACATATGAATCGAAGAAGTTGTTGGCCCAAGGTTACAATCACCCGTTTTTAGTGTGTTTTGATGATTACAAAACATATTAGTTATTTGTATTAATATTGTTTATTGGTTGAGTGTGTTTCAGGGTTCTAATGAAACTAGAAGGTTTCTTCCCTAAAGGAAGGTGTTTTGACTCAAGTCACCTCAATTCGGGCTCAAGAATCAAGTTTTCAAGATCATATGGAGAAGCCCACTTGAAGAACTTGTAGTCCTTAGAACCAATGTAAGAATAGTTTGTTAAAGTTTGAGTTTTGGAAAATTGGCTCTAGGATACACACACACATTTTTGTATACAAGTTTTCATGTTTAAAAACTTTGTGTTTCTAAGTTTCATGCTTTAACAAATATACATGACTCTAAGTTTTACAAAGGTATATATATCATGTTTGAAAATCATGTATACTCTTTCTAGTATGATACTTAGTTTTCTTTACTTCAAAATATTTTTTACAAAATTATTTCAAGTTCTGTCTTGCTGCTGTTTTTCTGTTTCAGGCTAGACCAGCCGACCGGCCCGGTCGACCGGCACCTGCACAGGACATGCACGCTTGTGCATGTCTGTCGGCCGACCGCCCGAGTCGACCGACTGTCTGCAGGTTTGCTCTCGGGTTTTCTGGGTCGACCGCTCGGGTCGACCGCCTTCAGAAACCTGTGTTTCCTTTTAGAGGACGGTCGACCCGAGCGGTCGACCCGAGCCCAACGGCTATTGCCAGCAGGGCGGACGGCCGACCGGACGGGTCGACCGCCAGGCCTGCAGAACCCCAACGGCTCTTTCCTCTTTTGTGTATTTCTGAAATCTGTTTTTGTAATCTGTTTTGGCAGACTTTTTCTGAGTTTTTGGAGATCTTTTCCGGATCAAATAAGCTTAAAATAAATTAGTTTTAACCTATTTCTCTCCCTATAAATAGAGGAAAATAGGCTCTTGCAAAACACCAAGAAAAATACCTAAGTTTTCAAAGAGAAGAAAAGTTTTTAAGCTCTCCATTTTCCATTCTTTCTTGAGTTTGTTTTCAGTTGTGTTCTCTAGCAAAAATCATCTCTACAACTGAGTTTTCTCACTACACTTCTTAGAGCCAAAATTCCCTACTCAATCTATAAGGAAGTTGTAAAAGAGTGAGAGTTTGTAAGAAGTTTAGTGATCTTATTGTGATCACTTTGGTTACTTGTGTTCATCTTGTTCTTGTGGAGACACCTCTTCGGTAAAGGTTATTGTAAGTGGTGGAGCTCGGTGCTCGGGTCTTTGGTAGACCGTTGTAAGCGTCCTCGGTGGATAGTGAAAACCCTTCACGGAGGTGAAGGCGGGGAGTAGAGCGGTGGCTCGAACCTCGAAACAAACATCTTGTGTTTGCGATTGCTTTGTGTCCATTTTGCTTTAAATTTCTCTTGCATTCTATTGCTTTCAAATTACATGCTTGAGATCTTGTTTTCATTCCTTGTGATATATTGTGTGCATTTCATCATTGCATATTATTCATTCTTTGTTCTATCAATTCTCATACAATAAGGTTGCATTGCGCACCTCTAACCCATTCAAGGGGAATCAGGAGGAAGGAGTTCAGAACCCCTCACGGGGTATTCGGCTCTTAGTCTTGTTTTGAGAGATCGTTGCATCATTCATCTGTCTTAGTTTTAAAAAGATTGTTAGATTAGCATTTACACCTATTCACCCCCCTCTAGGTGTTTTTTTTCAATTGGTATCAGAGCTAGGACTCTAGGCTCTTGGCTTAACAACCTTAGAGAGATCCTAATATTGCTAATCATTTCATTCATTCTCACTTAGTAAAGATGGCCGATGGTATTAAGACACCCCCTAAGTTTGATGGACTTAACTTTCCCATATGGAAGGTTAAGATGACCGTTTTCTTGCAATCTCTAGGAAGTCGAGTTGCAAAGGCCGTGACCAAACCCTTTAGTGCACCCCCCGGTGATGAATCCACTTGGTCCGAAATTGAGACTAAGGAATTTGATGCCAATGCTAGGGCTCATTATGCACTCCTTCAAGCCCTTAATGATGATGACATAGCTAGAGTTATTCATTGCAAGTCCGCATATGAAATTTGGACACATTTGCTAGTTACACATGAAGGGACTTCACAAGTGAAGATGGCTAAAATAGACCTTCTTCGGTCCCAATATGAGAACTTTTGCATGCAAGAAAATGAAACCATAGATGATATGGTTACAAGATTTACAAAGATCACTAATGGACTTTCTTCTCTAGGTGATGGTATTGACAATGACCAAAGAGTAAGAAAGATCATCCGGGCCCTTCCTCCTTCATGGGAAGTCAAAGCAACCACCTTGAAGGAACTCAATGACAAGGAGGAGATGGAGCTAATAGGTCTCATTGGGAACCTCAAAACCCATGAGATGGAGAGAAAAGCTAGGGAGGACATGGCTCCTTCCAAGAAGAAAACAATAGCCTTCAAGAGTCAATCCACACACTCCGACGAAGATGATGAAGAAGAAGATGACGAAGAGCTCTCACTTCTTATCAAGAATGTTCGGAGGATGTATAACAAGGCTAAGTTCCAAGGAAGAAGGAGATGGCAAGGAGGTAAAGAAGAAAGAAAGATAATTTGCTTCAATTGCCAAAGACCGGGTCACATTGTTGCGGAGTGCCCGGATAAAGTGAAGCCCTCCACCTCAAAGAAGCCTCACAAGAAGAAAGCGTTGAAGGCTACATGGGATTCCGAGAGCGAATCCGAGGAGGATGTTGACACCGCCAATATGTGCTTCATGGCAAATGAAGGCACTAGTAGGTAACCCCTTCCACTTCTTCTGATAATGAACTTTCCATGGATGAAATAGGAGAAGCATTCATAGAACTTTCACATAACTATGATTTTCTTAAGAAAAAGTATTTAAAATGAAAAAGGAAAATGAGTCTCTTAATCATCAAGTTTTCACTCTTTCCAAAGAAAAAGATGAATTACTTTCCACTCTTGTTTCCACCCAAAAAGATTTTGACAACTATAAAATTTCTTGTAAAGGAAAGTTTTCACAAGTTAATGATAATGAGATCACCATGCTTAAAGAGAAAATTGATTCTTTAGGAGTAGTTTTGAAAAAGTGTGAATTTGATAAAAATAGACTTGAGGCTATATTTCCTAAGAAACAAGCCCCTAAGAAACAATCTCATGTTCATGCTCATGTTCATACCACACAACCTCTACATCATGCCAAACCCCACAAACATGCTCACACTTCACACACACATCATGCATTCATGTATGATAAAGTGTTTTCATGTTCATATTGTGGCCGGAAAGGTCACTTAGTTAGGTTTTGCTATGATAGACTAAATGCATCTCGTCATAATGTTTGGGATTCGAAACACTAACTTTCAAAGACCCAAGAAAATTTGGGTACCAAAGTCAATGAATTTGTTCAATAATGTAGGTACCTTCCAAGGCCCAATGACGTAGAGGGTTGTGGTATCTTGATAGTGGTTGCTCAAGGCACATGACTTGGGACATCAACAACTTTGCAACCCTATCAAGGTACCATGAAGATGGCACCGTCACCTTCGGAGATGATGCCAAGGGTAAAATCATCGGTATTGGTAATGTTAAACTTGGTTCATCCCCTTTAATAGAAAATGTTGTTTTAGTTGATGGACTCAAGCATAATCTCTTGAGTATTAGTCAACTTTGTGATAAAGGTTTTGATGTTGTTTTTGATAACATAGCTTGTAGAGTTTTTGATAGACAATCTAATACATGTATATTTTCTGGTTTTCGTGATAGCAATATGCACATGATTGACTTGTCTAACATGTCTTGTAATATTACTTGTTTAAAAGCCCTCGATGATGACTCTTGGTTGTGGCATAGAAGATTAGGCCACATTTCTTTTGACCATATATCTAGGTTAAACACAAAGGAAATGGTGAAAGGTATTCCTTGCTTGAATTTTGAAAAGGACCGGGTTTGTGACGCATGTCAATTTGGGAAACAAACAAGTCTTCTTTCAAGTCAATCAAGGATATCATGTCATCACGTCCTTTGGAGTTAATCCATATGAATTTATTTGGTCCTACTCAAACCAAAAGTCTAAGTGGGAATCGGTTTTGCATTTGTTTTGGTTGATGACTTTTCACGTTTTACTTGGGTTTTCTTTCTTGAACACAAAAATCAAGCCTTTTCACATTTTCAAGCCTTTAAGAAAAGAGTTGAAAAGGAAAAAGATTCTTCAATTTTAAGAATAAGAAGTGATAGAGGAGGTGAGTTCATTAACTACCCTTTACCACCTTTTGTGAAGAATACGGAATTAAGCATGAACTTTCTTGTCCTAGAACTCCACAACAAAATGGAGTAGTTGAACGAAAAAATCGAACTTTACAAGAGATGGCTAGGACAATGCTAAGTGAATATGGTCTACCACATTATTTGTGGGCCGAGGCCGTTAATATATCATGCTATATATCAAATCGTGTTTTCTTGTGTAAAAATACTTCAAAAACTTCTTTTGAAATGTACTTTTCTAGAAAACCAAATGTTTCATATTTCAAGGTTTTTGGATGCAAATGTTTTGTTTTGAATACAAAAGATAATTTAGGAAAATTTGATGCTCGATCTTATGAGGCTATTTTTGTTGGTTATTCTAACACTAGCAAGGCTTATAGAATCTTCAATAGATCATCTTTGACTATTGAGGAATCTATACATGTTAAGTTTGAAGAATCTAACTTGTTTGTTAAGAATGTTGTAGAAATAGATGCATTGGATGAAGGCTTGGAGAAAGTGACCTTGGAGGATACACCTACTATGGGAGACAAGCCAAAGGATGATGAAGAAAGTGAAGCTAAAGTAGAAGAGGCTCAAGGAAATGAAATTCAATCAATTGAAGTGGAGCCTACTCAACAACTTCCAAAGGATTGGAGATACAATCCTCATCATCCCAAGGACCTCGTCATAGGTGAAGTATCTAAAGGGGTAACCACTCGCTCTAAACTTCATGATTTTTGTGGACATTATGCATTTATTTCTAATGTTGAACCCAAGAACGTCCTCGAAGCCGAGGCCGATTCATATTGGTTGCTAGCCATGCAAGAGGAACTCAATAAATTTGAGCGCAACCAAGTTTGGCACCTTGTTCCTAGGCCCCACGATAGACCAACAATTGGTACTAAGTGGATCTTTAAGAACAAGTTGGATGAATCGGGTAACGTTGTTAGGAATAAAGCTAGGTTAGTTGCCCAAGGTTACACTCAAATCGAAGGAATCGATTTTGAAGAAACCTTTGCACCCATAGCACGGCTTGAAGCCATACGGATGACACTAGCATTTGCCTCATATAAAGATTTTAAATTATTTCAAATGGATGTTAAAAGTGCTTTTCTATATGGTTTTATTGAAGAGGAGGTGTATGTTGAACAACCCCCCGGGTTTGTTGATCCTACACATCCGGATTTTGTGTTTAAATTAGATAAAGCTCTTTATGGTTTAAAACAAGCCCCTAGGGCTTGGTATGAAAGACTTTCTTCATTTCTAATTTCAATGGTTTTAAGAAAGGTAAAATAGATACTACTTTATTTACAAAACATGTAGAAAATGATATTCTTATTGTACAAATTTATGTTGATGACATTATTTTTGGTTCTACTAATGAATCTCTTTGCCAAGCTTTTGAATCATGCATGAAGGAAGAATTTGAAATGTCTATGATGGGGGAACTCAACTATTTCCTTGGACTCCAAATCAAGCAAAGGAAGGATGGGATCTTCATCAATCAAGCCAAGTACACAAAGGAACTAATCAAAGGTTCGGGCTTGAAGGATCTAAAGTGAGCAAAACTCCCATGGCAACAACCACAAAGCTTGACAAGGATGAACAAGATAAAAGTGTAGACATTAAGCTTTATCGTAGCATGATTGGTAGTTTGTTGTATTTGACGGCTAGTAGGCCGGATATTATGTTTTGTGTTTGTCTTTGTGCACGTTTTCAATCTTGTCCTAAAGAGTCTCACATAATTGCGGTTAAACGCATAATTAGATACCTTAAGGGCACTATTGAAATGGGTTTGTGGTATCCGAAAACCGGGCAATTTTCAATGACGAGTTTTTCGGATGCCGACTATGCGAGTTGTAGGGTAGATAGGAAGAGCACAAGTGGAACATGTCAATTCTTAGGTAATTGTCTTGTATCTTGGTCTTCCAAAAAGCAAGATTCGGTAGCCCTTTCAACCGCCGAGGCGGAGTATGTTGCAGCCGGAGCTTGTTGTGCACAAGTTCTATGGATGAAACATACTCTCCTTGACTATGATTTGCATTTTGATCATATTAAAATATTTTGTGATAATACTAGTACAATTCATATGACAAAGAATGCAAATCAACATAGTGAAACTAAGCACAATGACATTAGATATCACTTTCTTAGAGATCATTATGAGAAAGGTGATATTGATATTGATTATGTTTCTACCGATTTTCAACTTGCCGATATTTTTACTAAACCATTAGATTATGCTAGATTCTCTTTTATTTGTGGTGAGTTGAATGTTTGCATTATGGATTCTTAAAGATAACTTTCCTTTGTTTTGTTGGTTTTGTTTAACCCTTTTTGATGTATGACAAAAAGGGGGAGAAAAAGTATAAGTTTGTTTGTTGTTTATATAAGTTTGTTTGTTGTTTATTGCTTATTTAAGCTTTTGACAAAACTATTGTGTTTTCAATGCTTTATATATCTTACTCATTGTCATTCTTTATACATAGCATTTTATTTGAGGGGGAGCTTTCCAAAGCTCTTCTTCCATTTTTGTTTAAATAACTTATATGTTTTGTCATCATCAAAAAGGGGGAGATTGTTGGCCCAAGGTTACAATCACCCATTTTTAGTGTGTTTTGATGATTACAAAACATATTAGTTATTTGTACTAATATTGTTTATTGGTTGAGTGTGTTTCAGGGTTCTAATGAAACTAGAAGGTTTCTTCCTAAAGGAAGGTGTTTTGACTCAAGTCACCTCAATTCGGGCTCAAGAATCAAGTTTTCAAGACCATATGGAGAAGCCCACTTGAAGAACTTGTAGTCCTTAGAACCAATGTAAGAAATAGTTTGTTAAAGTTTGAGTTTTGGAAAATTGGCTCTAGGATACACACACATTTTTGTATACAAGTTTTCATGTTTAAAACTTTGTGTTTCTAAGTTTCATGCTTTAACAAATATACATGACTCTAAGTTTTACAAAGGTATATATATCATGTTTAAAAATCATGTATACTCTTTCTAGCATGATACTTAGTTTTCTTTACTTCAAAACATTTTTTACAAAATTATTTCAAGTTCTGTCTTGCTGCTGTTTTTCTGTTTCAGGCTAGACCGGCCGACCGGCACCTGCACAGGACATGCACGCTTGTGCATGTCTGTCGGCCGACCGCCCGAGTCGACCGACTGTCTGCAGGTTTGCTCTCGGGTTTTCTGGGTCGACCGCTCGGGTCGACCGCCTTCAGAAACCTGTGTTTCCTTTTAGAGGACGGTCGACCCGAACGGTCGACCTGAGCCCAACGGCTACTGCCAACAGGGCGGACGGCGACCGGACGGGTCGACCTTCAGGCCTGCAGAACCCCAACGACTCTTTCCTCTTTTGTGTATTTCTGAAATCTGTTTTGTAATATGTTTTGGCAGACTTTTTTTGAGTTTTTGGAGATCTTTTCCAGATCAAATAAGCTTAAAATAAATTAATTTTAACCTATTTCTCTCCCTATAAATAGAGGAAAATAGGCTCTTGCAAAACACCAAGAAAAATACCTAAGTTTTCAAAGAGAAGAAAAGTTTTTAAGCTCTCCATTTTCCATTCTTTCTTGAGCTTGTTTTCATTGTGTTCTCTAGCAAAAATCATCTCTACAACTGAGTTTTCTCACTACACTTCTTAGAGCCAAAATTCCCTACTCAATCTATAAAGAAGTTGTAAAAGAGTGAGAGTTTGTAAGAAGTTTAGTGATCTTGTTGTGATCACTTTGGTTACTTGTGTTCATCTTGTTCTTGTGGAGACACCTCTTCGGTAGAGATTATTGTAAGTGGTGGAGCTCGGTGCTCGGGTCTTTGGTAGACCGTTGTAAGCGTCCTCGGTGGATAGTGGAAACCCTTCACGGAGGTGAAGGCGGGGAGTAGAGCAGTGGCTCAAACCTCGAAACAAACATCTTGTGTTTGCGATTGCTTTGTGTCTATTTTGCTTTAAATTTCTCTTGCACTCTATTGCTTTCAAATTACTTGCTTGAGATCTTGTTTTCATTCCTTGTGATATATTGTGTGCATTTTATCATTGCATATTATTCATTCTTTGTTCGATCAATTCTCATACAATAAGGTTGCATTGCGCACCTCTAACCCATTCAAGGGGAATCAGGAGGAAGGAGTTCAGAACCCTTCACGGGGTATTCGGCTCTTAGTCTTGTTTTGAGAGATCGTTGCATCATTCATCTATCTTAGTTTTAAAAATATTGTTAGATTAGCATTTACACCTATTCACCCCCCTCTAGGTGTTTTTATCAGCAGTATCTATGAGAGTTAGGGTTGTCCCAGATCTACGGTCATGTCAATATGATATAATCCAAAATCAAGTCAATCATGAGTCATGGTCTAACGTATCCTTCTGTCAAGAGTATCACCATAAGTCCATAGGTCAGATTGACTTTTCAGAGTTCATAATCGATCATCTTTAATATTACTTTAGTCCTCTGATCCCCTATAGTCATTCATCTGGTAAGATTACTCCCACCATTTATAGATCAAATCCTTAAGGTCATCAGTAACCATACTCCACTGATTTATTCGTAATTTTTTTTTGTTCACCATGATCATATCGAACAAGAATTCAGATATCTTAATTACGTTACCTTTCTTGTAACATCACTCCAAAATTAGATTATATTTAAGAATATTACATATTACTCAAAGAATAATCACCCCTAATTGTTATATACTTAAAATCATTAAAATCCCAAAAATCTCAAATTCTCGAGTACATGTTTATACTCGACCACAATTCACAGTAACACAATTCTCAGATCACACGGTCACTACGGAAAGATCATTAGTCAAGGTAGCAATCACTGATGGAAACTCTCACTCAACAGTCAGTAACTATAAAGTTCTCAAAAAATGTGCCAAAGATATTAATTAGTCCTTGTCTTAACCCTTAATATATCTTTCAGATTAATCTTTATAATCTTGTTGTTATATTTCTGCTTCAGATCCTCAAAGTTGAGTTTAAAATTCATTGATCTTCATAAGAATTCAAATATATCTATCTCCTCCTTTCATCTATGATTCCTCAATCGAACGATCACAGGATTCTCAAATTATCAAGGTATTCAAATTACTATGTTCTTAAGAGTCATAGGATTAACTCAAAAACCTCAAACTATGATAGATATTTGTAAAATATTACTTAGATCTAAAAACTTTGAGATTCTAATTCTTAGAACTAATCCAAGCTATCTGATCCAAGGTATAGTCATATTTTGTCCAAGGCAATGATTATATTTATTGATTTGATTATCACTCCAAGATCCATACCTTTAAATCCAATATATTGATGTAATCTGATTATTATTTAATTCAGGCATGATTATTATCTTAAGTCCACCATTTTACTATGATTCCCTTGTAGACATGTATCTCAAAAATTTCATATCCAAATTTCTCATAAAATTAACTGCCAGATAATTCAACAATGATCCTCTCAATTATTCTTCTTCGTCCAAATAATCAGGTCAAATCCTCAAGAATAGTCTTAACAGACATGATTATGTGGGGAAGAGTAGGTACAATGACTATATGGATGGGAAAGTCACATCAGGGTGACAGTTCAAGGGTTCTCGGGGATCGATTGTACAAGTATAGAGCCAGAGGAGGGGGTCAAATGACTGTTTACTCAGATAATTTTGTGGGTGATTATGATATATGTGACCTGATTGTATATATGGTATATGACTGACCTGGCTCTGATACCAACAAAACCATGTCACGCCCTGCTTCTCAAAATACGGAGTATGAGTATGTGACAATAGCCAGTAGATACTCACAAAGAGTGAAATCTCTTCCATGAGTACCTTAGGCGGTCAATGATTGGTCGCTAATGTTGCATATTTAATATCATATTTCTATACTTATTATAGAATAAAATCTGCATTGTCCTAATTAAATGTTTAATTTATTTGCAGGCCCATTCTTTAAGGAGATGAAGAGAAATGAGCCCAAAAGCCTACCAAAATTCTGAATTAAATCAGAATTAATTCGAGCTCACTGAATCAGGGCAAAATCAAGAGGTTGAAAACCGGTTGAGAAGAATCCTCTCAGAATCGATCGGTTTGAAGCAAAGATCAACGGCTATTTCTTCAAAATCTCAGAGCTAAACTGCAAATCCAACCCAAGCTAAAACCAGAACTCAAACCCGGGGAGACCCACCAACAGGGTATGGCCACCTGGCCACACCCTGGCCGCGGAAACGCGGCCAAAGCCGCGTTTCCGCGGCTTGGTTGGGGAGTTAGGGGGAGCGTTTGCTCCCCCGATCTCCCCGGGATCCTCCTCGTGTGGGTTATGCCTATAAAAAGCCAGTATTTGCACTGAAAATGGGACGACCATGCAGAGATAAGATTTAGCCTAGTTTTCATTTCTTGTAGTTTAGGTTTTTTTTTCTTTTTATGTAATTTATATATAAGCTTAGGTTAGATGAAGATTCATGTAAGTAAGAGAGAGAGGCTGATGTTGAGAGTGACACCGATGTACCCTCTTCTTTTCTTCCATTGTTTCTGCAAGTAATAAAGGTAAATGTTTTTGTTTTGTGTTCATATTTCCTTTTGTTTCCTTATTCCTCTTTCTACTTTATCTCTTTTTGTTTTTGATGAGCTTGCAAGTGAATCCAGAAGTATAAGTATACAAAAGCCTTTGTGAGTGCCAACGATACTTCATGAAGACGTTCTCCACCTCAAGATCCGTATCACTTCATTCTTGCAAGGCTTGATGATATAATGCGAATAGGGACTGAGCTCGATCTTATGATCTATGCGTTAAACGCCTCCAAAGCAAGGTAGAACATGCAAAGGTTTCCAAGTAAGTCATCAATCAAATTAGGTAAGTATTTCTTCAACCTTCTTTCTTTTCTTTTATTTCTTTAGTATAGATCACCACATCTCCCAAATCTTTCATCATTTCTTTTCCAACTCATTTGTACATAGTCGCTTTCTGATTCTCCACCTTCTTCATCTATCGCTTTCTTTTTAACTTTAACCTTTAACTCGTTTTTCGTTTTTCTTTCTTAAAAACAAAGAAGAACTTTCGTTTTGTTTTCATAAAGATTTCAATATAGAACCGTGAACGCTTCTATCGCAAAACCCTCCTTGTGGACACGACCCGTTAGCCACAAGCTACACGGTATATTCTTAACTCATTGATTGTTTCTTTATTTTAGCAATCAGTCAATAACGAGTAGGATAGCGCACATATATGCATATACAACCAAGCACAAGGATAAAATCACATATATGAAATACTGAAATATGAACATTATTATCCACTATATCTGAATAAGACAAGCCAAGAAGAAGATTGAACTCACTGGAGAACAACTGAGCCAGAATATGTTCTACGATCAGCTCACTATATCGGCTTGCTAATCTAGGTACTGAAAAATAATAATAATGGTCCGTCAGAAGTGGAACAGCAAGAGTACACGAATGGCAAAGAACGATAAAAAAGAGAATATGAAGATGTAGTAGCAGTAAGTAGGACATAAGAATAATATGTTTGGCGGTATCGAGAACTGAAAGTAATAACAATAACAGAAAAATCAAGACGATAGATTATGTACAATAAGACCGTGCATGCTGAAATCAACCAGAGGGGGGTGAATAGGTGACTAGCTAATCTAATGGTGAATTAATGCGAAATTAAAACTATTTATGCAAACTAAAAATTCTTAAGCACAACACACCAAGTATAACACAAGAGTGTAGTTAGATTTCCCGTGAAGGGCTCTGGACTAACTCCTCAAGATTCCTCTAGATAAGAGTTGAGGTGTCGCTTTGGCTCTCTTGGTTGAATACAAGTGTGAGCAAAACAATCCCAAGCATATAACAATAAAGCACACAATATATCAAGCATGTAAGAGATATGAGCAATAAGCATAAGCAAGATATAAAGACAAGTGAGAGATAGAGAGAGAGCAATCACAGAACGGGAGATTTGTTTCGAGGTTCGAGCATCCTTGCTCTACGTCCCCGCCTTCAATACTATGAAGGATTTTCCACTATAAAATCGATCCTTACCGGATCACTCGGTGCCGCAACACCTATAAGCGAGTTCACACTAGAACTCCTTTGGACTCTCTAGTCCCTCTCTTGTTCCCCCAAGAATAAACACACGCAAGCACGCAAGCTTGCCGAGGCCGCACCTCTACACCGAGTTCTCACTAGAACCCGAAACAATGCGAACCCGCAAGTCCGCCTCCTCAAATACAAAAAATGAACTCTTGGTGATCTAAACACTTTGATCACCTAAAAATAATCTCACAACAACTCTCCTATAGGAATGATATAACAATGGAAAGCTCAAGTATGTGTGAGAAAACTAGGATGGAATTTGTGGTGAAAAACTCAAAGAATCACTTTTACAAAACACTCTTGATAAACTCTAATTTTGATATAGAAATTTTGGCTCTTAAACAAGTGGAGATAAACACTAAAAGATGTATAAAAACCTAGCTTGAAAATTCACTTCAAATCTCGTAGAAAACAATCCATGGGAACCCCATATAAATAGGCTCCAAAATATGGTCGTTGGAGGCCTAGTCAGCAGTTCTGTCTGCTGACGGTCGACCGCCCGGTCGATCGCCAACGGTCAAATTTTCGACCGTTGGGCAGATCGGTCGACCAGCCGATCGACCGAAAACTGGGCAATAACCCAGTGGTCGATCGCCTGGTCGACCGGGCCATTTCCAGAGAGCAAAGGCTCTCTGGCGGCCAACCGGCCCTGACCGTGCACGTTCTGTGCACGTCGGTCGACCGTCCGGTCGACCGACCTCTGGCTTGGTCGACCGTGTGGTCGGCCGGCAGAAGGCCAAAAATAGTATTTTCAGGGATTTAAAAGTTGTCTTTTTACCTTTGATAAAATCCCATAAATTCACAAAAAATCTATAAAAATAAGTTCAGTAATATACTTTGATATACAAACATGTTTGAGTAAAAATCAAAACATGTTACAAACATTTTGAACTATTTTTGTGACTTAGAAATTTTGGCTTTAAACAAAATCCGTATTTTTCTAAAATGATTTTTCCAAATTGAAAACCGATTTTTCCAAAACTCCTTCAAGTATAAAAACAAGATATTCTAAACACTTTGAAAGCTTAGTGTGCATGGATATGATCCACTACACATATATGATGAAATATCTATGTTTTTGACATTAAGCTCTAAATAAAGTTATGGTAAAACATATGTATACTTTGAGGCTTAAAAATTAAAACGGTATTTTTCCAAAATGAAAACTCTTTTATGAAAACACATATAAATCTTGTGTGTGAGTGTATATGATACTTGAGCAATCCACCGACTAATCTATCCTTTATATTTTATCTAAAAATAAAATCTTACTAAAAAACAAACCTAGACACAAGTCTTCTCTTGAAGGTCTTCACTTGAAAATCTTCTTCTTCTTCTTGACTTGGTCCAAACTATGATGAGCTAGACTCCTCTTGAGTACTTGATGTGGTCTTGATGCACAAACTCTTGAATCAACACGTGATAGCTCTAAAACTTGACTTGAAATCTTTTGTTGAAGCTAAACACCTACTAAGATCTTGATCATATATCTGAGACTAATTAAACACAAGATCATTAGTACTATAACTACATGAGTTAATCATCATCAAAACTAGAGTGATGGGCCTTTGGGCCAACAATCTCCCCTTTTTGATGATGACAAAACTCATGGAGTTATATATGCATGGATTAAACACAAGCTTCATAGAAGCTCCCCCTTAACTCATGCATAGCAATAAATAATAAGATATTCAATGAAGTACATGAAACTAAAAATATATATATGCATCAACAAGGTGAGAGAAACATGTATAAATCCAAAATCCTTTTCCCAAAAACCTTCTCCCCCTTTTTTTTAAACTTTCAAAAACATTCTCCTTATTTTGTAAAACATAAGATGCATAAACTCAATATATGCAAACACTCAAATATGCATATATAAACTCAAAATCTTTTTCCCCCTTTTGTCAATCATCAACGAAGGGGTGAAAAATAAATCAACAATAAGGATATATTCACGAAGAAGAAGACGCTAAGTTAGCTTCCCTACATACATGCATTAGATGAAGAAGGGATGACAAGCCCTAACTCACATAACGCATAATATACAATGCATAAGTGGAGATGTTAAGCTCCCCCTACACACGTGTATCACATAAAGAAGAGATATCAACCTCCTCAATATAAGATACACTCAATATGAATCTATATGTAGAAGAAATATTAAGCTCTCCTTACATATAAGCAATACATATCAAAACATTTTTAATGCAAATTTTGATAATTACTCAAAGTAATAAAACAAATTTTGATATACCATTTGTAAATACATAATACCAATTGTAAATAAACAATACAAATTTGAATTTTTCTTAAATCAATAAATCAATTTGAGTTATCACAAGATTTTGATACCTTATGAAATAGGAAATTTGTGATACCAATTGAAATTGAAACACTTGTACATTTTGACACCAATGAAAGAAAATATTTTATATTTTGGTATCAATTGAAATATATGGTAAATTTGATACCAAATAGGTAAAACATATTGATACCAATTGAAATTTAAACCCAATTGAAAATTGAAACATATTGATACCAATTGAAGTATATTGTAAATTTTGATATCAATAAAAATACCAATTGAAAAATAATGCATAAGCTTATTAAAGTACCAATTGAGATACCAATTGAAAATTAAGATTTAAATCAAGCTTAGTATAAACAAACTTTGTGCTTTAAACATGTAAATATATTGTAAATCAAGCACAAGCAAATCATATATATGTATGAAAATGAAAATACCAATAGAAATTGATATTATTTGAAATTTAAAGCATACATATATAAAAAATAAAATATGAGTATATACAAAAATATTAATTGTAATACCAATTGAAAATATGATGATAAGCAAGTGTATAACTCATAACGAGCCACCCTTTTCATGCACATGATAAAAGATATTTAGTTTGAGCATACAAGGTATGGTCGCCCATCCATCCTCCCTTTTAGGGATGGTAGGGGTTTTCAAAAAATATGATTTGAAATTTGTTGTAAATTGAAAACACAATCAAATGAAAAATAAATAACTAGTTAAAGTTATTTTTGAAAAACTAGTTAAAGATCCTTCAAACATGAAACCAAATCATATATATCTCATGAAGCATACTAAATACACAAGAGTTGTCACTCAAAATCGATAAAGCTCTAAATTCTCATGAAAACAATGTCATGAGTAAACAAATTAAGTGTGAGTGAACAAGAATCATGTAATTAGCATTTTCATGAAAATAATCAATGAAGCTCAAAAGACATCAAACAAGTGAAAAATCATGAAAATTTATTTTTCTTTTAAAACTAAAATTTCAAGGCATATGTATGATTTATTCAAAGCTAACAATATACATACATATCCCAAATATAAAAAGAGTCCATAATTTAAATTACATGAAGGCAAGTGACTCAAGGGTATACATGTATATTTATTAATTTTGGACAAGGATTACATATACATGAAGCAAAACATGCACAAGATAGGTAAAACAAGTATAAATAAGGGAATCATCAAAACTAGGCTATACATGTGCATGTAGTGAGTACAAATGAGTAATGAAGTGCAAACATATATGAATCAAATGTTACTCACTACTTGTACAAGTATATACTCAAGTTTTGATAAAAACTACATGTAAACAAGTATTCACCTCATGAAATACAAAACATGATTATTTTATCATAAAACTAAAACATGCTAAAAATCATCACATATAAAAGCATGTAAACTAAATGGAGTTTAGAGATAGTTACCAAAACACATGAACTATACTCCAAGTCTCCAAAACATGGTAGTCTTTCCACCAAATTTTCTTGATAGTGATGCATCAATTTGTAGTATCCATCAAGCCCATGCATCCACCACCAAGGCACCAATCCTCTCATGTCATGTGAGAGCCCACACCTACATCAAACACAAGAGGTGGGGACTTTGGTACCCATTTTCTTTTGGTCCACGGGGGTTAGTCTTATTCGGAACCCAAAAATTTTTATTAGAAAAATTAATAGCATTTATCTTATCATAACAAAACTTTGCTAAATGGCCTTTGCGGCTGCAATGTGTACACTTGTACACTCTAGTATGCACAAGTGAATGAGTGTGATCATGACGTGCAAAATGTGCATAAGTATGTTGTGGGTCATGCACATGTGGAACTTGTTTCTTTTGAAACAAGGTTTTCAATCTTTTATGGTTAAATGCACAATTGCTCAAAGTTGAGCTCAAACAATCTATTCTATTTTTCAAAAATTTAATCTCATTTTGATCAATAATGGCATGTAAAGCATGGTGAGAATGAGAATCATTGTTCTTTTTCTTTTTAGAAACATTTTCTTTTTCTTTTGAAATAACTTTTCTTTTTAAAGAGTTATTTTCTTGTAAAGCAATTTCTTTTTGTTTTTCTACCAAACTAATTTTATTTTTTTAAAGAATTATTTCCTTCACAAAGATCATTTAATTTTGAAGATAAGGAAATATTCTCCTTTTTCAAGAAATCATTTCTTTTGAAACACATGCAAGTTTATTTTGAAATGAAATCTTTTTCTACCAAAATGGAATCATATTTATTTTTCAAATTCTTGTTTTCCTTTTTAGCAAGTCATATTTTTCAAGTAGTTGTTGACAAAATGAAGTAAGCTCATCATAAGACATATCAACATCCCTTCTAACTCGAATTCGGAGTTTACTCAAGGGGGTTATCCCCTTGGACCATGTAGCACAAGTTGGAAGCATCACTTCCATCATCCGAGTCACTCCCCGCATAACATGCTTTTGTTCGCCAAGGGAGACTATTGTGTTCCATACTACAAAAGTCGAATCAAATTTAGAAACCCTAAATAAATATTTATCATTTAGGGTTGACTTTAAAGCATGAATGGCTTTTGCATTAGCCTCAAAGTGTTTGCCATTTAAACAATAAGAATCTTTAATAGTGGTAAAATAAACATGAATGCCTAGGCTTTGAGGTATAATGACATCTTAACTTTCCAACTTTGGATGTTAAAAACATCAAAAGTGAGAGGTGACATAAAATCCATGTGTGTGTACAAATATTCTGATTAGCTTAAAAGGAGGATCTTTAACTCAAGGTTGTTAGACCCAAATCAAGAGCACTTAGCTCTGATACCAATTGAAATCACCTAGAGGGATGAATAGGTAACTAGCTAATCTAATGGTGAATTAATGCGGAATTAAAACTATTTATGCAAACTAAAAATTCTTAAGCACAACACACCAAGTATAACACAAGAGTGTAGCTGGATTCCCCGTGAAGGGCTCGGACTAACTCCTCAAGATTCCTCTAGATAAGAGTTGAGGTGCCGCTTTGGCTCTCTTAGTTGAATACAAATGTGAGCAAAACAATCCCAAGCATATAACAATAAAGCACACAATATATCAACCATGTAAGAGATATGAGCAATAAGCATAAGCAAAACATAAAGACAAGTGAGAGATAGAGAGAGCAATCGCAAACACGGGAGATTTGTTTCGAGGTTCGAGCACCCTTGCTCTACGTCCCTGCCTTCAACACTATGAAGGATTTCATTATAAAATTGATCCCACTGGATCACTCGATGTCGCAACACCTACAAACGAGTTCACACTAGAACTCCTTTGGACTCTCTAGTCCCTCTCTTGTTCCCACAAGAACAAACACACGCAAGGACGCAAGCTTGCCGAGGCCGCATCTCTACACCGAGTTCTCACTAGAACCCGAAACAATGTTAACCCGCAAGTCCGCCTCCTCAAATACAAAAAATGAACTCTTGGTGATCTAAACACTTTGATCACCTAAAAACAATCTCATAACAACTCTCCTATAGGAATGATATAGCAATGAAAAGCTCAAGTATGTGTGAGAAAACTAGGATGGAATTTGTGGTGAAAAACTCAAAGAATCACTTTTACAAAACACTCTTCATAAACTCTACTTTTAATATGGAAATTTTGGCTCTTAAACAAGTGGAAATAAACACTAAAAGATCTATGAAAACCTAGCTTGAAAATCCACTTCAAATCTTGTAGAAAACAGTCCATGGGAACCCCATATAAATAGGCTCCAAACTATGGCCGTTGGAGGCCTAGTCAGCAGTTCTGTCTGCTGATGGTCGACCGCCCGATCGACCGCCAACGGTCAAATTTTCGACCGTTGGGCAGATCGATCGACCGGCCGGTCGACCGAAAATTGGGCAATGACCCAGCGGTCGACCGCCCGGTTGACCGGGCCACTTCCAGAGAGTAAAGGCTCTCGGCGGTCGACCGTGGCGGTCGACCGGCCCTGGCCGTGCATGTTTTGTGCACGTCGGTCGACCGCCCGATCGATCGACCTCTGCCTCGGTCGACCGTGCGGTCGACCGGCAGAAGGCCAAAAACAGTATTTTTAGGGATTTAAAGTTGTCTTTTTACCTTTGATAAAATCCCATAAATCCACAAAAAATCTACAAAAATAAGTTCAGTAATTACTTTGATATAAAAACATGTTAGAGTAAAAATCAAAACATGTTACAAACATGTTGAACTAATTTTGTGACTTAGAAATTTTAGCTTTAAACAAAATTCGTATTTTTCCAAAATGATTTTTCCAAATTGAAAAGCGATTTTTTCCAAAACTCCTTCAAATATAAAAAAAAGTTATTCTAAACACTTTGAAAGCTTAGTGTGTATGGATGTGATCCACTACACATATATGATGAAATATCTATGTTTTTGACATTAAGCTCTAAATAAAGCTTTGGTAAAACATATGTATACTTTGAGGCTTAAAAATCAAAACGGTATTTTTTTCAAATTGAAAACTCTTTTATGAAAACACATATAAATCTTGTGTGTGAGTGTATATGATACTTGAGCAATCCACCAACTAATCTATCCTTTACATTTTTTCTAAAATAAAATCTTACTAAAAAACAAGCCTAGACACAAGTCTTCTCTTGAAGGTCTTCACTTGAAAATCTTCTTCTCCTTCTTGACTTGGTCCAAACTATGATCCAATGAGCTAGACTCCTCTTGAGTACTTGATGTGATCTTGATGCACAAGCTCTTGAATCAACACGTGCTAGCTTCAAAACTTGACTTGAAATCCTTTGTTGAAGCCAAACACCTACTAAAATCTTGATCATATATTTGAGACTAATTAAACACAAGATCATTAGTACTATAACTACATGAGTTAATCATCATCAAAACTAGAGTGATGGGCCTTTGGGCCAACACATGCATGATGTGACATATATATAATAAACATGAGATATTCTGAACGAGTAACTGTTGTGTAGTATAATCACAAGATCACAAGAACACAAGATAAAATAACATGGTAGGTTCAGGAACATCATGTAGTCAATATAATGCATGTCACATGAGTCTCAAGTATCAGTATCATGAAAATATATGTCAGGTACTAGATCACTGAAGAAAATATAGGATATGATGCAAGTGTATATATCTAGCATGTTTTATAACCCTAACTAATGCAACCATCATGTGCCTCATCGCACAGAACAACCGCATATCAAACAAGTGATGCGTTAGTGGGTCCTGATAATAGGGAGAAACAGTTCACTGTACTCAGGTATCATATAACATGTAATAACAGGAGCACAAATAAATAACAAGATCACGTGTGGCATCCAAACCCACAAAGGGTCACCATTCCAAGCACACCTCCCTGAATTTTCTCTCCTACAGTCTCCTCCCAGTAACCTCGAATTGGTTAAATTTATTAATTAATGCAAATGCAAAATAGTGTGTTACTCTGTGTTATAGGATCAGGAATCGGTACTAAGAATATCAGTGACAAATAGTGAATATAATGTGTATCAAGATCACGGGATAATATAAACGGTGGCAATAACAAATACAAAGTAGTACAAGTGATGTCAGATAAATGAAAAGTAGTGCAGGTGATGTCAGTATCATGTAATCTAACTGTCATAATAAGTCGGTCATGATATGCCCATAATCCTATAAGTATCCTCGAATAATTCCTCAAACTATAAAGGTTGATTTTCTCGATTAATTTTCATTAATATCAGGATCACAATATCAATTGATATAATCTTTATCCATCAATCATTATAGATTCGTGTGTCAGAATCTATCATATACAAATAATAATGTCAATTTAAGTTGGATGTATGCATGTATAGGAACGAGATGCAAACACGATATGTAAAGTAATGAAATATGATCACGAGACGGTGTCACGCCCCGCTTCCCAAAATACGCTGGAGCGGAGACGCGACGAGAGTCGGCGACGCATATACGCAAGGAAAATACCTCACGTATACACGCTAAACCTTAAGTAACCCAAAATAAGTTATAAATCTAAACTGTAATAAATCATGATTACTGCAATATCGCATATAAGCATCCATGCATGATATCATATAAATAAAGACTGGAATAACAACTGAATCTGATATAACGAGAATCAGAAAATAATATGAAGGCAAGAAGATAAGAATACCGGAACCGAATAAGGAGAAACTCCAGCTCTTCGCGAAGCGTCGCGAACAGTCTCATCGAACACTTGAACAGTAGAAACAAACCGTCCAATATCTAGACGTGCAAATCCAGGATCGTCAGAAAGTGACCTAGTAAGTGTGTGTGTGTGTGTGTGTGTGTGTGTGTGTGTGTGTGTAAAGGGGAGAGCTCGTGCATATAAACAATGTGCACAAAATAATAAAAAGAATAACTGCAGATATAAGACAACTAAATAACATGATAAACAGCTAAACTAAAGGATAACTGAATAACAACATGTATGAAGATAAAAATCAACTATCACAACTGTAAACTAATAGCTGATGTCAAGATGTGTAACCTAGCATATGTCACTAGTCTGATTGGTTATTATTAACCTAGCTAATATAGTACTTAGTTGTGTCCTATACCACAGCCGTTTTCTCACATATTAAATAAAGTTATTGTTGTTGTAACCGCCTGCCAATGTAGTGCATGTGTTTTGAAAGAGTACCGTGCATGCCCGGTACCACGGTCTAACACCCCTGGCACTAAACCAGGACAAGCTACAAGGTTCTAATATATGAAGACCACAGCCCCACACGAAAAGACAACTAGTGTGGCGCCATAATCCGGGCATAGCCCTCACAACTGACAACTGAATAGGTAGTCAGTACTACCTTGGTTCCCCATGGTTGGAACCCACAACTCGGTACCATAATAAGTCCTTCCAAAATACATGACATGCATCATCAACCAATTACCCCTGTTCCCCGGATTATGATATCTTTTATTAATAAGCAGTCAATGTGATTTAATATGTAATAGTAACTGATATCTCCAATAACTGCTGATGTCAATAATAGCTGATAATCTGATAACTGACAACTTATATCTGACAACTGAGTAGCTGACAACTAATATCTGACATCTAAAATAAGATACTGGAGATATAGCTACTAACACAATGATGTCACAAACGACTAGTAACTGGTACAGATATCTGCCAACTACTATAAACTCTGAAATACATTATATGATCACTAACAAAAACTCTCACAAATAATTGATAAACTGATAACTGCTATCTGATAACTCTGAAGTACAAGATCACCGATATATCTAAATCTCAATAACTGAAATACTACATGTCCTGATACATATAATCAAATCCTTATATTTCAATTCGATCAATATTATCACACACTCTTACTCTATCAAGGTCAATCACAGGATCCCAAAGTCAAGTAACATATCAGATATATATCTAAGATCTATCAAGTCAGGTCAATTCAATCAATACCTATTCCTCAAAACCATATTCATCCAACTATAACCAAGATCATAACTAAAGGGTAAAGTCCTCAATCCATAAGAAATCTAGAAACAGTCAGAAGGGTCGGAAGCAAGTCGACTAATATAAGAGGTTTGACTAGTTTAGTCGACTAGCAGGAGGGATAAGTTGACTATAAAAGGTGTAAGTCGACTTTAGGAAAGGGCAAGTCGACTAATGTAGCTTACAGTCAACAAACAGAGAGTACACAACTTTTCTAAACAGTAACTTAGTCGACTAAAGGACTATGCTAAGTTGACTAGTATAGGAATATTAGTCGACTATAGTAAGTGCAAGTCGACTAATATCTTTGTTGGTGTGTATGGTCAGGGCTCTGAACAAATTTCTAAAAATTCCCAAAAATGGTATTATTATAATGGTTATCATTAAAATGTGTCACCAAACAATATGACTGAAAATCACTTCACATAGTATAGTTCTCTAACCTCTTTCAATGATCCATCACCCTCAAAATCAACATGTAATTTCATTCTAGGATTTATCACAGCTATATCAGTTACAAGGTCAAATCCGATCTACGGTATATCAATACTAGGCCTAAGCCAACAACGATCATATGCCAACACATGAACTGATACTCATATATGCTCTTATCAACTAGATATGCAAAGTGTACAGTTACTGGCGTCATATGAAACGGTACAGATATCATATTAGTCCAATATGTTAGACGGTCAAATAAAATGATATAGTTAACATGTAAACAAGACGACATCAATAAATAAAGAAAACACAAGGCGAACACTCACATGAAATGATGCAGTTTCGGAACCGAATTGTCGTCTGGTCTTCACTGCACGAACTGGTACTGATCTACGGATCATCCCATGGATCGGTCTTCGAATCGCCTGTGTATCGGGTCCACAACGGCACGAATCCGAATCGGGTTTGGGTCTCCTGCAACGGGTCCGGATCTTACCGAACGAATCCGAAACGCTGTAGCACGCAACCAACACATACATATAAATATAAATACATGCTTAACACCCACACGTGCATACGGACACATACGCGTATACCCACACACATACATATATGCATACTAACATACATGCATACTTAAATAAATACTAACACACATTAATATAAATACATATACTTATATATATACATATAATATACATACGCACATAACACATATACATGTACACACATTCCTACACACGTGTATACACCCATGTATATACGTACGTATATACATACATATATATACTTATATACTCACACACACAAGAAAGAAATAATAAGACACATACTCATATACACATTCACATCCATTCACAGCACAGAAAATCACACATGGATAGAAATTCCCACACACTCACAGGCACTCAGGCATACATCCTCACAAATTAAACACACACTCTCAAAATACCATGCATAGTGTAATAAATAGAGAATGAAAGATAGGAGAAGGAGACTCACGGCCGTGGACATCGGAGCTCCGACGAGTCTCGCGGAGTATGAGAAAGTGCTCGCAGAGGGAAACGGGGAGTCGTGGAGGTACACTGGAGTTCGCCGGAGAGATGGAGAGAGGAGCACAGCAAGGGAGTCTCGGCATGGGCACTGAGAGCAGCCAGAGGAGGGCTCGCCGTGGCTCCGGGGGTGGCTCGCGGAGCTGTCACCGACGGAGATGAGAGGAAGCCTGATAGGTTGGGGATGGCCTGGGGGACTGCCGTGATCGTGGGCAAGGGGCACGGCTACGTGGAGCTCGGCCAGGATCCGGGCTGCTGTGTGCGTTGGGCCTGCAAGAGGGGTCAGCCTGGGCTGGAGTTGCTGTGGACGGCAGGGGCTGCAGCAAGGGCTCTGGGCTGTGCAAGGTTGGGAGGGAGCTGTTGGGAGAGAGCAGAAGGTGGGTGGCTCCCATTGCCATGGCTGCTGGATGATGGAGTAATGGTGATGGCGGCTGTGTGTGTTGGGGATTGGGGATTAGGGTTAGTCTTAGGGTTTGATCTAGTATTAGTGAAAGGAGATTATATAGGATTAGTTAATGGGTTTGCGATAGTGGGTTTCGGTTGAATCCAAATAGGTAAATGGGTAATAGGATAAAGGGTAATGGGATATGGAAAGATAATGGGTATAGAAGAGGATAACGGGTATGAATCAAGGGAATAAGGCATGAATAGAAATCAAGAGAAAAGAAATATTATAAATACCACTACAAAAATAATAATAGTACTAATATTAACAACAACAATACTTAACCAAAATATTAATAATAATAATGCCAATAACATTACATGACCACACTAATAATAATAAATAATAGTAACAATAATGATAGTAATAATAGTATTAGTTAACCAAATAAAAATAGCGATATTAGCAAAATATTAATTAACAACAATAAAAGTGATAGTAGTAATAACTAATAATAAAAATAAGAATTATAATTAGTAATATTAATTGTAAATAGTAACACTAATAATAATACTCATAATAATTAACCATACAGTAAAAATAAATAATAATAATAGTAACACTATTAGTAATTAATAACCACTAACAATATTAATAATAATAACACTAATAATAATAATTAAAGTATTAATAAAAATAATGGTAATAGTATATAAAGCCAAAATGTCATTTACTATCTTAAAAATAAATTTTCATATTTAATAATAATAATAATCACAAGAAAGAAAATAATAAATTAAGTTGATTAAAAAAATAATCAGTAAATCAAAAAAACTTTAGAAAAATAAAAATACAGTATTTCTAACAAGGGATATTACAGACGGTATCGATAATAATATCAAGTATAGAATAATTAGTCATATAATCGGAAGAGAAAAAGCTAATATGTAAATATGATCAAAGGATAGTGTTGACGATCATGCGATTTATAACCATGATTTATAATTAAGAGGCAGAATTAAGATCAAGATGAAAGTCAACGAGAAAAGAATCGTGTACACTTGTCTGATGTTGTTGGACCTGACTTCCCTTAACTGCAATCGGCTTTAGGTAGGATTCACGGCCTAAATATTGTGTGTATTAATTAGAGACTTGATATGTTTTTTTATTCAGTGATAAATTGAATGAGCATATAACTTTTACTATTTATTATAATTTTGGTTAGTAATATTTCCAAATAATTCATTTCTGAAGTTTAGTAACCATTTAAAAATATACTTTCATAAAAAAATACATGCATAAAATAATAAATTAATTTATAATATTTACATATTACTAGATTATGAATTTTACATTTTTAGTGCTATTTGGAAATTTATTGGCAATTTTTAAATAAACAACTATTAAATAATGATTATAAAGAATATTTAATTTCACGTTATTTTAAGTAATAATACTCTCAAAATAATTTTACAGAGTCCCAAATTCAGTTTGTGATTTTCTGTGAATTTTCTGGAATTTTCTTAGTATGTTTCGAATTTCTTTTGAATCAAAATAAGCCTAAAAATCAATAAAAAGCTTAACGAGTTTGTTTGCTACAGTAACGGGTCTACTACAGTAATGAGTTTGGGACAGTAAAATGCTACAGTAAATTGCTGCAGTAAATTTTCTATATATATATATATATATATATATATATATATATATATATATATATATATATATATATATATATATATATATATATATATATATATATATATATATATATATAGGGGTTACTGTACCTCAACTGACGGCTGAGAGAGTTTCTCAGCCGGCGGGACGTAGCAACATAATAGCCATGAAATTGTCACTAATTTTGGCGGACAAAAACCTGAGAAATCCCGCCAAAATTACTATCAGTCACCCAACGTTGTATATGATGAAAATAGCCTCCCTCACAACTTTTTACCTTATGTAAAACATTTCCTTTCAAAAAAATTACAGATCTAAAATTTCACCTGATAATTCTGAAGAGATTAGTTCTATTGTTTCACAAATTTTCTCAGTTTTTTAAAATATATTTGCTACATATGGCGCCAAAGAAATCATCCGCGGAAAAAGGTAATGGGGAAACAAAAGCAATTTTTTTTAGGGTTTGTGGATTTTAATAGTTATATTTTTTCATATTTGATTCCATTTCTTTCACTTTTTTTTGAAAACTTGGGACCATGGTCGCAAATAAGAGAGAGATTCTCAAACTTGAGATCATTATACCTTTTTAAATTTATAAATTTTGTAACACAGCGATAAAGGTCCAATTTTTTTCAAGTTTTTTGATTTCCTTCTCTGTCTACCATGGTCGCAGTTGTTTGAAAAAGCGTTGTAGATGTATGTGACCTTGGTCGTAACGTTTTAAACAATTATTTTTTTCATACCCTTTATGTCGACCTGGGTCGCAGTTGTTTGAATTAGAGTTGTAAATGTATGCGACCTTGGTCGTATCGTTTTAAAATTATTTATTTTTTTCATACCCTTTCAGTCTAACTGGGTCGCAGTTGTTTGACTTTGCGTTGTAGATGTATGCGACCTTGGTCGCAGTATATTAAACATCATTTATTTTTCATTCCATTTTCTTACGACATGGGTTGCAGTTATTTAACTTTGCGTTGTAGTTGTATGCGACTTTGGTCGCAGTATATGAAACATCCTTTGTTTTTTATTCCCTATTCTAACAACCTGGGTGGCAGTTGTTTAACTTTGTGTTTTAGATGTATGCGACTTTGGTCGCAGTTTTTTTACAAATCATTTTTTTTTCTTTCCCTTTTCTGACGACATGGGTCGCAGTTGTTTCAATTTGCGTTGTATAGTTATGCGACCTTGGTCGCAGTGTTTTAAAAATTATTTGTTTTTCATTCCCTTCTCTGTCGACCTGGGTCGCGATTGTTTAAATTTGCGTTGTAGATGTATGCGACCTTGGTCGCAGTGTTTTAAAAATCAATATTTTTCTCATATGGGGTTACTGTACCTCAACTAACGGCTGAGAGAGTTTCTCAGCCGGTGGGACGTGGCAACATAATAGCCACGAAATTGTCATTAATTTTGGCGGGCAAAAACCTGAGAAATCCCGCCTAAATTACTATCAGTCACCTCAACATTGTATATGACGAAAATACCCTCCCTCACAACTTTTTACCTTATGTAAAATATTTCCTTTCAAAAAAAAATTACAGATCTAAAATTTCACCGATCATTCTGAAGAGATTAGTTCTATTGTTTCACAAATTTTCTCAGTTTTTTAAAAATATATTTGCTATATATGGCGCCAACGAAATCATCCGCGAAAAAAGGTAATGGGGAAACAAAAGCAATTTTTTAGGGTTTGTGGATTTTAATAGTTATATTTTTTTTCATATTTGATTCCGTTTCTTTCATTTTTTTTGAAAACTTGGGACCATGGTCGCAAATAAGAGAGAGATTCTCAAACTTGAGATCATGAATACCTTTTTAAATTTATAAATTTTGTAACACAGCGACAAAGGTCTAATTTTTTTCAAGTTTTTTAATTTCCTTCTCTGTCTACCATGGTCGCAGTTGTTTGGAAAAGCATTGTAGATGTATGCGACCTTGGTCGTAGCGTTTTAACAATTATTTTTTTTCATACCCTTTATGTCGACCTGGGTCGCAGTTGTTTGAATTAGAGTTGTAGATGTATGCGACCTTGGTCGAATCGTTTTAAAAATTATTTATTTTTTTCATACCCTTTCAGTCTAACTGGGTCGCAGTTGTTTGACTTTGCCTTGTAGATGTATGCGACCTTGGTCGCAATATATTAAACATCATTTGTTTTTCGTTCCATTTTCTGACGACATGGGTTGCAGTTGTTTAACTTTGCGTTGTAGTTTTATGCGACTTTGGTCGCAGTATATGAAACATCCTTTGTTTTTCATTCCCTATTCTAACGACCTGGGTGGCAGTTGTTTAACTTTGTGTTTTAGATGTATGCGACTTTGGTCACAGTTTTTTACAAATCATTTGTTTTTCTTTCCCTTTTCTGACGACATGGGTCGCAGTTGTTTCAATTTGCGTTGTATAGTTCTGCGACCTTGGTCGCAGTGTTTTAAAAATCATTTATTTTTCATTCCCTTCTCTGTCGACCTGGGTCGCAGTTGTTTAAATTTGCGTTGTAGATGTATGCGACCTTGGTCGCAGTGTTTTAAAAATCATTTATTTTTCATTCCCTTCTCTATCGACCTGGGTCGCAGTTGTTTAAATTTGCGTTGTAGATGTATGCGACCTTGGTCGCAGTGTTTTAAAAATCATTTATTTTTTATTCCCTTTTAATTTTTAAATAAACATTAAACTAAAGTTTTTAATGTTTCTTCATCTATAGGTAAACAACAAGTGAAGGTTCGTCCTCTGAGATCGAGCCTAAAACCTATGTGCGAATTCATTAAGAAATTCAAAAAGCACATTCAGGGCGATTTCATAGATGCGATAAAGAAGACCCCATTTGGCCCAATCTTCATGGCCTTCTACAATGAGAAAATTTGGAGCTGAAAAAGGTCTAAAATCAAACATTGGTGTACTGAGAATTTTAGACCAGTATGATAGGGATACAAGGACGTTTAGAATTGGGGGCAAACAGATTGAGTTAACAGTGGAGGATGTGGCCCTAACTTTTGGTCTACCTATCATCGGGGCGGATTTTATTATGAATAAGACATATACAATGAATGACAGAGGAGTTATAAAATATTATTTCTTAAATATAAAGAAGATCACGAAAGTATCTACTGAAGAAGCTTTGGATGATCTTCTGGTCAAAAAAAGAAGGAGGAGTGAATTAGATGTGACCAAGTATGAACAGCTTGAGCAGCAAGTGACTTTAAATGAAATTATAAGAGACAGACAAAGACTTGCAGCTCAAGACTTTACGACAATAATCATCCTATACATGTCGGCCACTCTATTCTTTTCTGGCAATAAATGCACGGTGCCGTGGTATATTGTGGAACAGATTGCCAATATACAGCTAATGAGGACAATATGCTGGGCTAAAGCTGTTTGACAATTCCTGATTGAATCAATGGATATCTTCAGGCACACCACGTACGAGCTGCAAGGATGCTCCGTGCAAATTATTGTAAGTATGAATATCAAATTTGGCAAACATTGTATGAAATTTCCCGATATCTTGTGAATATTTGTGTAAACTAATTTAATTATGCATTTTGCAGTATTGGCTCTGTGAGAGGGCTCTTATTTTTTAGCGAGGTCTGGTTTGGAGAACAAAACCCCACGCGCAGTGATTAGTATCCAATATTGCATATTTTACCTCATAATTCCCATGCATTTAGTTAATAAATACATAATTTTTACTCATCTTCTCTACATATTTGCAGGTACACACTCTAAATGAGAGAAAGCCAATAATCACTTTAATTAGAGTGATTAATCTAAGATTAAGATAAAGCCAAATTTGAATCAAGATTCAGAAAGATCCGCGCGCCCAAAGAAGAATCCAGATAGTCCACGTGGCTAACCACCTAACAATAAAATCCCACCAGAAAATCTGGGCTCAACGGCCCAGATTTTGCCGCCAGTTTTGGGAGATCCTGAGGATCTGCGGCAGTTACAGGGAGTTAGGATCCCGAATTTTGCGCCAACCAACTAGCTTCTGGATCCTTCACCTGGGGCTATAAATATGGGACCTTGGACCTGCGAGCAGAGAGAATGGAGAAGAGAGGAGAAGTTAGTAGTATGTTGTAATTTTCATAGGTTTTTCTCTAGGTTTAGTTCTTTAGATCCCTCTTCTTCTTCCCTAGATACTTTGTAAAAGAGAGAGATTGTGAGAGAGAGAGCTTGTGTAATCAAGGAGTGACAACTTGAAGCAACAAGGATTCATCCATTCTCCTTCCTCTACTTGAGCTTGGTTCTAGTTTACTTGCTTTCTTACTTGCTTTCTTTACTTCTTGCAATTTACTTCATACTTTGCTTTACTTCATTAATGGCTTGTAGCTAATTCTCCTACCATGTACTAGCTAACCTCTAGCTTTGCCATCTTCACTAACTCATGGGTGATTGCTTTATTTCATCTTGCAAGTTGTATGGTCTTCTCTTCTCCGATGGGTTAAACCACCCTTCATCAACATGAGAAAGTAATTAGATCAACACGCAAGACGAACCTACGCCGATGGAGTGACAACATGAGGCACGCGTTCACTATCACGGAGTTTAGTAAGTCTTGGCAAGTTAGCAAGGTAAGCTAGTCATGGTTTTCTTTCATCTATTCTTTTACAAGTTTTCTTTCCTTTTCTTGTGAATACCAAATCTCACTCTTGAATTCTTTCCGACTATTTCCATCTTGAACATATCCATCCATTCTTTATTTTCTTTTTCACTTGATTCATTAATTTTATAAGCAAGAGAAGAATTCTCGTTTTATAACTTCACTACCACTCGTCAAAGCTTCCATCGCGAGCTCTCCCTGAGAATCGACTCGGTATAGCCTTATGCTATAGCGGAGATAGGAAAGGATACATCGATACATTTACATACACCTTTCTCGTCTCAATCACGCAGTAAGATGGGACCTCCAAAATATTAGAAGAGCTCTGCTTAAAGTTGATCTAAATGAGCTTGACGCACATATCATAAGTTTTTAAATATTAAATACCATATACTGTTGATTAAATTTTTAATAATTTAAATGGACTGCGACCTCAGTTGCAGTTCATTTTATGTGCAGTACAATTGTGTGCGACCATGGTTGCATTCGTTTGATAAATAGTTGTAAATAAACTGCGACCATGGTCGCAGTTATAATTATTTCATTGTTTTGTGGTGCGACCATTGTCGCAGAGTTTAATTGTTTGTCTTAACTTTGTTTTGAATATCTTACAGTTCTACTGCATATCAGAATACCGACAACGGAATCATTGTTGCGAAAAATGACATTGAGGACATGATGTTCAGTAGAGAGTTAGATGTGAATATAATTCATTTCTACATGAAGCATCTAGAGAAAAGAGGAGGATTAAAAAGTATATTCTTTCGGAACAAAGCTTGGGTAAACATCTATTTTCTCCTTTACGGTTAATTGAAATATCAATTTCTTAATTAATTTAGTGAATTAAATTTTTGAACGTTAAATATTCTACTAGTAGTCTTTACTGCTGATAAGGCATAACGAATGTACTGCGACCTAGGTCGCAGTCGATGATTAAATTAATCCACGCGAATATCAATTTAGTAATAAAAGTTACGACCTTGGTCGCAGTTGCTGGCGGCAGTCTTAATGAATAACAACACTGCGACCTTGGTCGCTATGCATGTTAATATAAAAGAGGGGTAGCTAACGAATGTACTGCGACCTAGGTCGCAGTCGATGATTAAATTAATCACATATCATTTTAGTATTGAAAGGATGCGACCTAGATCGCAGTTGCTGACAGTCTTAATCAATAACAACACTGCGACCTTGGTCGCAGCATATATTAATATAAAAGATGGTATTCATAAGAAATGCTTAAAAATTAAACATGGATACAGGTGATGGCGATCAAGGTCACAGCGTAAAGCATGTTAACAAAAAGCACTGCGACCATGATCGCAGTCTGTTGTCTTGTCGTAATAAAATCTGTTTTTCATAATGTTTTTTATACTTTGAATTCATTTTGAAATTTATTTTTTTGTTGTTCACAGCACGGTGTTGTATCTAAAAGTAGAGATCTTGAAGATTATTTCATCAAGCAGCTGTTGAAAAACTGGACAGTTGATGTGCAGTACATATTCTTCCCGATCAATCACAAACACAGTGCCAATGATCCCGGATTTCACTGGACCTTGTTGGTATTTGATTTCCATACACAAGAGTGGATTTTTTACAACTCTTTGGTCCCAGCTAAAAAATTAAGTAGTATATTAAAGCTTTATCAAAGAGATGCAAGAATAATGGTGAGTTGAATTTTAATATTTTGATTACTAAATACTTGCATTTAATTTGATTAATACTGATATTTTTTTTTATTGACATTGCAGAAAGAAAGGTTATTATAGATTTTTGAAATTGATTCCAATAAATTAATGAAAAAACAAATATAAAATACACAAGATGCCCCAACAAGCAAACAGGTATTTTATTTTTTTGGTGACGTTTACCTATCATATTTTCTAATTTTTTTGAGTACAGAAATTTAATTTCATTTAATGATTACTCTGTATAATTTTCAGTGTTGATTACGCTGTATATGTATGCAAGTACATGGAAAGTATAACATTTGGTAGTCCATCAGCTATTGATACTGTGACGGCTGCCGATGTACAGAGACTAAGAAGTGAGCTTGTATACATGATACTCGCAGATGGAGCGAAAAGTTGGGATGAAGAAACAGAAATTATAAGAAGGATGGTATTTGAAGACTGACAGTTGACATTTCATTGATGTACCTCAATTTTTTTTTATAAATGTAAAAATAAATGTAATTCATTGATCTGTTTGTTTTATTATTTAATTTATAAATATTTTTATACATTTATTTATTATAAAATCCATTGAGATTTCTTTATTTTCAATCTACTTCTGTTACTAAGTGCAATTTACTAATTCGTATTGATATTAGAAACAAACATGAGTTCAGAAGTAATGCGGCCAAAGTCGCAGTCATGAACTGTTTGAGTTACATCGTTTCCTTATATTGCGATACTGTAATCGAGACAGCGATCGCGGTCGCAGTTACTGAATCATTTATCAGATCCAAATGCGACTTTGGTCGCACTTCCATAATCGGGAGACCAAAGATTTTGTACACATAGCCCTTTATATATGTTTTAATTTAATTAACTTCATTAATTTATGTTATCGTAAACATAATCCTCCCTGCATTTTTCTACCATAAGATATTAAAACAATAATAATCTTCACGTGTTCAAAGTACAGAGTAACTTGATGTAAGACTGTATTAACTTTTTAACTGTTTTCGAGAACTGAACAGTCACCTGGAAAGTATACAATTTATGGGAAAGGGCAGAAAATAAATTTGGGACATGTTCACGTCGTTTGAGAGCTTAAACCTTTTGGAATTCTGGGATGAAAAATATATAAAGGGTCATCATTACAGGATTATAAACATACTAAATAGGTTTTGATCAAATTCGTTTCTTTCAATATTCGAAAACAGATTCAAAAATGTCTTCTCCACCGTCTTCACCTGAAAGAAGCCAATCATGTAATGATAATTGGATGTATAGTTCTGAATCGTTCCCTCGCTACGGGTCAGAGGATGAGCTTGATACAGACGACCCGTTCTAGGAGTTCATTGATGAACCAAAATACTGTCATGAAGAGGAAGAAAGCGAAGAGGAGATTGTTGGTAAAGAGGTGGAAGAGACGGAAAGCGATACGGAAGACGAACACAGTCATAATATTGAGGACGAATCTGATTATGATGGTGATGACGAGAACGAGTAGATTAGAACTTTAAAATTTGTATTTCGATTTTTTTATAAATATATAAGCCTGTTTTCTAATGTTAATTGTGTGAATTATATTTTTTACTACTTAATCTTGGTTGAAATGTTGTACCTTTGTCACAAATTTTATTCATGTGGTAGTTCAAAATGGATGTTAAAATTAAAATATATATATCGTCAGCCAACTGCGACTCTGGTCGCAGTCATGAAACTGGTGTAGACATCCAGATAGAACGTTCAAATGGGCAAATATGAACATGCGATCATGGTCGCAGTGTTACTTTATGTTCAGTGGACTAAAGCACAACATAGGGCGAAAATGTCGAAATGGAAGTTAAAAATTAAAATATATATATATCGTCAACCAACTGCGACTCTGGTCGCAGTCATGAAACTGGTGTAGACATCCAGACAGAACGTTCAAATGGGCAAATATGAACATGCGATCATGGTCGCAGTGTTAATTTATGTTCAGTGGACTAAAGCACAACATAGGGCGAAAATGACGAAATGGATGTTAAAAAGTAAAAATATATATATATATCGTCAGCCAACTGCGACTCTGGTCGCAGTCATGAAACTGGTGTAGACATCCAGACAGAACGTTCAAATGGGCAAATATGAACATGCGATCATGGTCGCAGTGTTACTTTATGTTCAGTGGACTAAAGCACAACATAGGGCAAAAATGACGAAATGGATGTTAAAATTAAATGAAAAAGGGAACGCTGCGACTATTGTCGAAGACAGAAAAAATAACGTCATCCAATTACGACTCTGGTCGCAGTCATGTCTCTGTTGTAGATAACTTGAAAGTCAATATTCAAATGTGCAAATATGGATGCGACCATGGTCGCAGTGTTACTTTATGTTCAGTGGAATAAAGAACATAGGGCAAAATTGCCGAAATTATATTTGTGCGGAAAATGTCACTATATTCAAATGTTATGATAATATACCAAGAGACGGGGGCAATTTTAAAAGCAACAAACCAATTTCCCCGGCATAGAAGCACTGCGACCACGGTCGCAATTATCCCCATACACTGCTTATATTTACGACCAAAGTCGCTGTCTACGTTAAAGTTGTTGGCCCAAGGTTACAATCACCCATGATTAGTGTATTTTGATGATTACAAAACATATTAGTTATTTGTACTAATAACATTTGTTGTTTAAGTGTGTTTCAGATTTCTATTCATTCTAGAAGTCTTCTCTCACAAATACAAGGATTTGGACTCAAGTCAACTCCAATTGGGCTCAAGGAACAAGTGTTGAAGATCATATGAAGATGCCTATTGAAGATCTTGAAGTCTTAGAATCATTGTAAGAAATAGAATGTTAAAGTTTGAGTATATGAAATTTGGCTCTAGGATTTGCACACACACTTGTTTCATATATTTCCTATGCTTTAAAAATGGTTATTTCTAAGTTTTATGCCTTAGTTTATATATACATGTACCAAAAGCGTTATATCTTGATAATCTTGTTTAAAACATGTGTATAAACTATTTTCTGCATAATACTTAGCTATATGTATTTTAAAAATATTTCTCAAAATTTTTCTAACTCAAAAACCAGTCCAGTTTTTCTGTTTCAGGCAACTTCGGTCGACCGGCCCGGTCGACCGGCGATGTGTCTGGACATGCACTGTTTGTGCATGTCTGTCGGTCGACCGAACCGGTCGACCGATGGAGAGCAAATTGCTCACGGGTTTTTCGGTCGACCGGACCGGTCGACCGGAAGAAGGAAACTATGTTTCCTCTTTTGGGACGGTCGACCAGACCGGTCGACCGGGAGCCAACGGCTCTCTGCTGCTGGGCTGGCGGTCGACCGGACCAGTCGACCGCCAGGCCTGCAAAATCCCAACGGCTCTTTCCTCTTTTGTGCAATTCTGAAATCTGTTTTTTATCTGATTTCTTGGCAGACTTTTTCAGTATTTTTCAGGTCTTTTTCAGAGAAAATAAGACCAAAAGAAATTGTTTTTAACCTATTTTTAACCCTATAAATAGAGGAGAAGTCTCTCTTGCATATTACTTAGAAAAATCCTCAAGTTTGTATTGTTTTCAAAAGAGAAAAGAAAAGAGTTTAAAGCTTTCATTCCAATTCTTTTGAGCTTGTTTTTCAGTTGTGTTTGATTACTAATATCACTCTACAACTGAAGTTTTTCTCACCACACTTCATAGAGCCAAAATTCAATACTCATTCTATAGTGAAGTTGTAATTGAAGTGAGAGTGTTTGTAAAAGAGTTTGAGAAAGAGTGTAGTGATCTTGTTGTGATCACTTTGTTCTTGTAATCCTTTCCTTTGTGGAGCAACCTCTTCGGTAGAGGTCCTTTGTACTCGGTGGAGCTCGGTGCTCGGTCTTCGGTAGACCAAATTGTAAAGGCGTCCTCGGTGGATAGTGGAAACCCTTCACGAAGGTGAAGGCGGGGAGTAGAGCGGTGGCTCGAACCTCGAAACAAATCACTTTGTTTGCGATTGCCTTTGCGTCTAATTCTTGCTTTACTTTTCAATAGCTCCTTATTGCTTTCTATTGCATACTTGTGATATTGTTTAATTTTCTTGTGCTACTATTTGCTTGCTTGTAATTCTTGCCATATATCATTGTGTTTGCATCATTCTTCATATCATCCATTTCATACTTGTGTGTGCCAATCCCGTACTCATCCAACAAGAGCTTCACATAGCGCCTCAACCCATATCAAGGGGAATCAAGAGGAGTTTAGTCCAGAGCCTCGCAAGAGGAATTCGGCTACACTTGTTGAATTGTACTAAGTTGAGCCTCACTTGTTTTAGGTTACGCATTTAGAGAGTTAAAATTTGTAAGATTAGCAATCACACCTATTCACCCCCCCTCTAGGTGTTTTTTTCAATTGGTATCAGAGCTTGGACTCTAGGATTTGGTTTAACAACCTTAGAGAAGATCCTAATTTGCTAATCATTTCATTCATATTCATATAGTAAAAATGGCCGATGGAATTAAGACCTTTCCTAAGTTTGATGGACTTAACTTTCCCATATGGAAAGTTAAGATGACCGTGTTTTTGCAATCTCTAGGTAGCCGAGTTGCAAAAGCCGTGACTAAGTCCTTTAGTGTACCCCCCGGTGACGAATCCACTTGGTCCGAAATCGAGACTAAGGAATTCGATGCCAATGCCAAAGCTCACTATGCACTTCTACAAGCCCTTAATGATGATGACATTTCTAGGGTTATTCATTGCAAATCCGCATATGAGATTTGGTCACATTTGATAGTCACACATGAGGGGACCTCACAAGTAAAGAAGGCTAAGATTGACCTTCTTTGGTCCCAATATGAAACATTTAGCATGCAAGAAAATGAAACCATAGATGATATGGTTACAAGATTTACCAAGATTACTAATGGACTCTCTTCTTTAGGTGAAGATATCAACAATGATCAAAGAGTAAGGAAGATCATCCGGGCTCTTCCTCCTTCATGGGAAGTTAAAGCAACAACCTTGAAGGAACTCAACGACAATGAAGAGATGGAGCTTATAGGTCTCATTGGGAACCTCAAAACCCATGAGATGGAAAGGAAAGCAAGGGAGGATATGGCTCCTTCCAAAAAGAAGACTATCGCCTTCAAGAGTCAAGCTACACACTCCGATGAAGATGATGAAGAAGAAGATGATGAGGAGCTCTCACTCCTTGTTAAGAATGTCCGGAGGATGTACAACAAGGCGAAGTACCAAGGTAGAAGAAGATGGCAAGGAGGCAAAGAAGAAAGGAAGATTGTGTGCTTCAATTACCAAAGACCGGGACACATTGTGGCGGAGTGTCCGGACAAAGCCAAGCCCTCCACATCAAAGAAGCCCTACAAGAAGAAGGCTATGAAGGCAACTTGGGATTCGGAGACCGAATCCGAGGAAGAAATAGACACCGCCAACATGTGCTTCATGGCTAATGAAGGCACAAGCAAGGTAACCTCTTCCCCTTCTCATGATAATGAACTTTCTATGGATGTGTTAGAAGAGGCTTTTGTTGAGTTGTCACAAAACTATGATTTCTTAAAGAAAAAGTATCTTAAAATGAAAAAGGATAATGAATCTTTAAGTCTTCAAGTTTTTACTCTTACAAAAGAAAAGGATGACTTGGTTTCCACTTTGGCCACTACCAAAATGATTTTGAAAAATATAAGATTTCTTGCAAAGGTAAGGCCCCACTAATTGATTCAAATGAAGTTTTTATGATTAAGGAAAGATTATACTCATTAAGTGTTGTTTTGAAAGATTGTGAATTTAACAAGAAGAAAATTGAGGCTATGTTTCCTAAGAAACAAGCCCCAAAGAAAAATGCTCATGCTCATGTTCATGTTCATGATACACAACCTAAACAACATGGCAAAACCCCAAAACATGCTCACACTACACATACACATCATGCATTCATGTATGGTAGAGTGTTCTCATGTTCACATTGTGGACGGAAAGGGCACTTAGCCAATTTTTGCTATAATAGATTAAACATTTCACGTCATAATGTTTGGGTTCGAGGCACTAACTTTAAAGGACCCAAGAAAGTTTGGGTACCAAAATCAACAATTACGTTAAATGATGTAGGTACTTTCCAAATCCCAACGACGTAGAGGATTGTGGTATCTTGATAGCGGTTGCTCAAGGCACATGACTTGGGACATCAATAACTTTGCAACCCTATCAAGATATCATGAAGGTGGCACCGTCACCTTCGGGATGACGCCAAGGGTAAAATCATCGGTATTGGTAATGTAAAACTTGGCACCTCTCCTTAATTGAAAATGTAGTTTTAGTTGATGGCCTCAAGCATAATCTCTTGAGTGTTAGTCAACTTTGTGATAAAGGTTTTGATATTATTTTTGATAATGTTTCTTGTAAAGTAGTTGATAGAACTTCTAATGTTTGTGTATTTTCCGGTTTTCGTGAAAGTATTGTTTATATGATTGATATGTTAAATATGTCTTGTAATATTACTTGTTTGAAAGCCCTCGATGATGACTCTTGGTTGTGGCATAGGAGATTAGGGCATATTTCTTTTGATCACATTTCTAGGTTAAACACAAAGGAAATGGTGAAAGGTATTTCTTGCTTGAATTTTGAAAAAGACCGAGTTTGTGACGCATGTCAATTTGGGAAACAAACTAAGTCTTCTTTCAAGTCAATTAAGGACATCATGACATCACGTCCTTTGGAGTTAATCCATATGGATCTTTTGGCCCTACACAAACCAAAAATCTAAGTGGGAATAGATTTGCTTATGTTTTGGTTGATGACTTTTCAAGATTTACTTGGGTTTTCTTTCTTGAACATAAAAGCCAAGCATTTTCGTATTTCCAAACTTTTAAGAAAAGAGTTGAAAAAGAAAAAGATGTTTCGATTTTGAGAATAAGAAGTGATAGAGGAGGTGAATTCATTAACCAACCCTTTACCACTTTTTGTGATGAACATGGAATAAAGCATGAACTTTCTTGTCCTAGAACTCCACAACAAAATGGAGTAGTTGAACGGAAAAATAGAACATTACAAGAGATGGCTAGGACAATGCTAAGTGAATATGGTCTACCACATTATTTGTGGGCCGAGGCCGTAAATACATCATGCTACATATCAAATCGTGTTTTCTTGTGTAAAAATACTACTAAAACTTCTTTTGAAATGTATTTTTCTAGAAAACCTAATGTTTCCTATTTTAAAGTTTTGGTTGCAAATGCTTTGTTTTAAACACAAAAGATAATTTAGGAAAATTTGATGCTAGATCTTATGAGGCTATTTTTGTAGGTTACTCAAACACTAGTAAGGCTTATAGAGTTTTCATTAGATCATCATTGACTATTGAAGAGTCTATTCATGTTAAGTTTGAGGAATCTAACAAGTTTGTTAAGAATGTTGTAGAAATAGATGCATTGGATGAAGGTTTGGAGAAAGTGACCTTGGAGGATGCTTCTACTATGGGAGACAAACCAAAGGATGATGAAGGAAGCGAAGCTAAGGTGGAAAAGGCACAAGGAAATGAAAATCAAACACATGAGGTGGAGCCTACTCAACCACTACCAAAGGATTGGAGATACAATCCACATCATCCCAAGGACCTCGTCATAGGTGAAGTATCAAAAGGGGTAACTACTCGCTCTAGACTTCATGACTATTGTGGTAACTATGCATTCATTTCTCATATTGAACCCAAAATGTCCTCGAAGCCGAGGCCGATTCATATTGGTTGCTAGCCATGCAAGAGGAGCTCAATCAATTTGAGCGCAACCAAGTTTGGCACCTGTTCCTAGGCCCCACGATAGACCAACAATTGGTACTAAGTGGATCTTTAAGAACAAGTTGGATGAATCGGGTAATGTAGTTAGAAACAAGGCTAGGTAGTTGCCCAAGGTTACACTCAAATCGAAGGGATCGATTTTGAAGAAACCTTTGCACCCGTAGCACGGCTTGAAGCCATACGGATGACACTAGCTTTTGCCTCATATAAAGATTTCAAATTATTTCAAATGGATGTTAAAAGTGCTTTTCTAAATGGATTTATTGAAGAGGAAGTGTATGTTGAACAACCCCCCGGGTTTGTTGATCCTACACATTCGGATTTTGTTTTTAAATTAGATAAAGCTCTTTATGGTTTAAACAAGCCCCTAGGGCTTGGTATGAAAGACTTTATTCATTTTTGATTTCAAATGGTTTTAAGAAAGGTAAAATTGACACAACATTGTTTACTAAACATGTAGAAAAAGATATTCTTATTGTGCAAATTTATGTAGATGATATTATTTTTGGTTCTACTAATGAATCTCTTTGCAAAGCTTTTGAGTCATGCATGAAGGATGAATTTGAAATGTCTATGATGGGGGAGCTCAACTATTTCCTTGGACTCCAAATCAAGCAAAAGAAGGATGGGATCTTCATCAATCAAGCCAAGTACACAAAGGAACTAATCAAAAGGTTTGGGCTTGAAGGATCGAAAGTAAGCAAAACTCCCATGGCAACAACTACAAAGCTTGACAAGGATGAACAAGGTAAAAGTGTAGACATTAAATTATATCGTAGCATGATTGGTAGCTTGCTTTATTTGACGGCTAGTAGGCCGGATATTATGTTTTCCGTTTGTCTTTGTGCACGTTTTCAATCTTGTCCTAAAGAATCTCACATAATTGCGGTTAAACGCATAATTAGATACCTTAAGGGCACTATTGAAATGGGTTTGTGGTATCCTAAAACCGGATTATTTGAAATGAAGAGTTTTTCGGATGCCGACTATGCGGGTTGTAGGGTAGATAGGAAGAGCACAAGTGGAACATGTCAATTCTTAGGTAATTGTCTTGTATCTTGGTCTTCCAAAAAGCAAAATTCGGTAGCCCTATCAACCGCCGAGGCGGAGTATGTTGCAGCCGGAGCTTGTTGTGCACAAGTTCTTTGGATGAAACATACTCTCCTTGACTATGATTTACACTTTGATCATGTTAAAATATTTTGTGATAATACTAGTACTATTCACATGACAAAGAATGCAAATCAACATAGTAAAACCAAACACATTGACATTAGGTATCACTTTCTTAGAGATCATTATGAGAAAGGTGATATTGAGATTGATTATGTTTCTACCGATTTTCAACTTGCCGATATTTTTACTAAACCATTAGACTATGCTAGATTTTCATTTATTTGTGGTGAGTTGAATGTTTGCATTATGGACTCTTAAAAATAATATTTAGTTTGATATTTTAACCCTTTTTGATGTATGACAAAAAGGGGGAGAATAAGTTTAGTTTGATATTTTGATATTTAGTTTTGATATTATTCGAGTTTTATTTTATGAAAAAAAAAAGAAAGTTTGTTTATTTAAGTTTTTGAAAAAACTTTTGTACATTGAATGCTTTATGTATTGTGCTTTCAATAGTCCAATTTGTTATACATAGCATTATTTGAGGGGGAGTTTTTCAAACTCTTCTTCCATGTTTATTTAAATAACCTATATGTTTTGTCATCATCAAAAAGGGGAGATTGTTGGCCCAAGTTACAATCACCCATGATTAGTGTATTTTGATGATTACAAAACATATTAGTTATTTGTACTAATAACATTTGTTGTTTAAGTGTGTTTCAGATTTCTATTCATTCTAGAAGTCTTCTCTCAAAAATACAAGGATTTGGACTCAAGTCAACTCCAATTGGGCTCAAGGAACAAGTGTTGAAGATCATATGAAGAAGCCTATTGAAGATCTTGAAGTCTTAGAATCATTGTAAGAAATAGAATGTTAAAGTTTGAGTATATGAAATTTGGCTCTAGGATTTGCACACACACTTGTTTCATATATTTCCTATGCTTTAAAAATGGTTATTTCTAAGTTTTATGCCTTAGTTTATATATACATGTACCAAAAGCGTTATATCTTGATAATCTTGTTTAAAACATGTGTATAAACTATTTTCTGCATAATACTTAGCTATATGTATTTTTAAAATATTTCTCAAAATTTTTCTAACTCAAAAACCAGTCCATTTTTTCTGTTTCAGGCAACTTCGGTCGACCGGCCCGGTCGACCGGCGATGTGTCTGGACATGCACTGTTTGTGCATGTCTGTCGGTCGACCGAACCGGTCGACCGATGGAGAGCAAATTGCTCACGGGTTTTTTCGGTCGACCGGACCGATCGACCGGAAGAAGGAAACTGTGTTTCCTCTTTTGGGACGGTCGACCGGACCGGTCGACCGGGAGCCAACGGCTCTCTGCTGCTGGGCTGGCGGTCGACCGGACCAGTCGACCGCCAGGCCTGCAAAATCCCAACGGCTCTTTCCTCTTTTGTGCAATTCTGAAATCTGTTTTTTATCTGATTTCTTGGCAGACTTTTTCAGTGTTTTTCAGGTCTTTTTCAGAGAAAATAAGACCAAAAGAAATTGTTTTTAACCTATTTTTAACCTATAAATAGAGGAGAAGTCTCTCTTGCATATTACTTAGAAAAATCCTCAAGTTTGTATTGTTTTCAAAAGAGAAAAGAAAAGAGTTTAAAGCTTTCATTCCAATTCTTTTTGAGCTTGTTTTTCAGTTGTGTTTGATTACTAATATCACTCTACAACTGAAGTTTTTCTCACCACACTTCATAGAGCCAAAAATTCAATACTCATTCTATAGTGAAGTTGTAATTGAAGTGAGAGTGTTTGTAAAAGAGTTTGAGAAAGAGTGTAGTGATCTTGTTGTGATCACTTTGTTCTTGTAATCCTTTCCTTTGTGGAGCAACCTCTTCGGTAGAGGTCCTTTGTACTCGGTGGAGCTCGGTGCTCGGTCTTCGGTAGACCAAATTGTAAAGGCGTCCTCGGTGGATAGTGGAAACCCTTCACGAAGGTGAAGGCGGGGAGTAGAGCGGTGGCTCGAACCTCGAAACAAATCACTTTGTTTGCGATTGCCTTTGCGTCTAATTCATGCTTTACTTTTCAATAGCTCCTTATTGCTTTCTATTGCATACTTGTGATATTGTTTAATTTTCTTGTGCTACTATTTGCTTGCTTGTAATTCTTGCCATATATCATTGTGTTTGCATCATTCTTCATATCATCCATTTCATACTTGTGTGTGCCAATCCCGTACTCATCCAACAAGAGCTTCACATAGCGCCTCAACCCATATCAAGGGGAATCAAGAGGAGTTTTGTCCAGAGCCTCGCAAGAGGAATTCGGCTACACTTGTTGAATTGTACTAAGTTGAGCCTCACTTGTTTAGGTTACGCATTTAGAGAGTTAAAATTTGTAAGATTAGCAATCACACCTATTCACCCCCCCTCTAGGTGTTTTTCAAAAGTAACTAAAAGGTAAACTATATAGGCCAAGTTTGTAATAGTGAAACTATAAAGTACAACTACTTACAAAAAAGTACATTAGAAGTGAAAAATGATATTAAAATCTGCTTATAATGACACGCCAGTGGCAGCATGCGACATGAATCTCTCTTCGCTGTGCGACCATGGTCGCAATTGATGACTGAATCTGTCAAAATGAACACTTTATTCATTCTAGGTGGACGTAACATGAAACTACTTCTTCTGCAATTAAAAAGGAAAAGTAAGAATTTGAAACATAAAACTTCAGAAAGAATTATACAACAGGTTTAATTTAATACCAATAATGGACAACCAGTCCTGTAATGGCCCAGCTCTTGACAGTTTTCACATCTTCGATGCTTCACTTCCTTCTGAGATAGAGAATCTTCAAAATCAGACTTAAGCCTGGATGCAGCTCTAGGCCTCCTTGGTTGGTACAGGACCAATTGGATCGCGTATATTCAATTCTTCACCATCTCGCAGAATAACGACGGATCCACTGGAACCAATATTAGTTTTAGACTGTGATGACTGATAATTTGCTGACATGGCTTTGTATTCACTAGTGGTTTCTTCAGCAAATCTTTCTAAAACTGTGTCTAACTTTGAAAGATGGATATCAGAATCGGCGACCATCTCAAGAATTGCATTAAATTTTGAACGAAGTGTCCATACCTAGCCGTCCGTGGAGTGCCTTGACTGGGAAAAGGCCTGATGCCATTTTCAATTGCAACATTTTTGTAACGAGCATCCAACCTCCATCTCTGAAGTATATATGATTCTGGTATATGTGTAATGTGATTGCGTCATAAAATACACAGAATATGTCTACAAAGGATACTCTCTATTTCAAATAATGAGCAACTACAAGACATATGAAGTTCCTCAGGCTTCTCATAACTGACCTTTTCCCAGCTGTCTTTTAATTCTGAAAAATCACCAACCAGATATTTTGATCCAGGTCCGTCGTGTTCCAACTCTTCTGAAAACAGTGTCGTTATAATTGCCCATTCCTTTTGGAACAACTAAAAAATCTTCGGGGTATACAACTTCAAAACATGTATCTCATATGGATTCGGTGTACAGTTGGGCACAGAATTCAAACCCGAAAGTCTTGTTGAGATTCAGAACTACGACGGGCAGCAACAGCTTTATCATATTGGTGAACAAATTCTACTAGTTTCGTGTTTGCATTAATAAAACCATCAAAAAAGAATTAATACTCTCGGACCTCTGGCTGTTGTCATTCCAGCACAGAAAACATCCTTGAGATATGCATTAACCCAGTGTCCACGCAGTCTGTGCATCTTCAACAACCAACTGTCTTCTTCTTCTTCTAAATGATATTTTTCATTCATCAGTCGCCATCGCTCCTCGCATATGCTTATATCACGGGAGGTGTACCAATGATGGAATTCAGAGACCATATCTTCTCCATACTTGTTTGTCATCGGGATTTGTTGCTCGGCAATATGTTTCCGTACATGCCAGAAACAGTACCGGTGCCGAGTAGTTGGAAAAACCATCTTAATGGCATCACCAATCTGGGCATCCTGATCAGTAATAATCAACTTCGGTGCAACTCCATGCATGCACTTGAGCCATTTTTGAAATAGCCACACAAACGTATCCCTCTGCTCATCAGCAAGCAATGCACAGCCAAACAAAATAGACTGCCGATGATGATTTACTCCAGTGAATGGAGCAAATGGCAAGCTCAAGTGATTAGTCCTGCATGTTGTGTCAAAAACGATCACATCACAGAACCTCAAATACGAGAAAATAGCTCTTCTATCAGCCCAAAAAATGCTTCTAAGTGTGCCCGCATTATCAACTTCACTTGCAAAGAAAAATTCTGGATCGGTCTCGGCTTTCTCTTGGAAATATTTGATGATCGCAATAAACTCATGGCCAATGTTATTTCTACGTTGACGAGTAAAAATCAATAACTTGTTGCGGGCTTACTTCTTCACAACCTTCTCCCTTGCTCATTGCATTCACAACACGGGAAATATTTGAAGGGCGCATTCTCACATCAGCCAAATTGCTCATAATGCTTCTGCTAATCTTTGATCGATGAGTCTGGTGAGAGTAATGGTGATGTACCTTATCCGGGCTTGACAATTCATGTGAATGAGAATCAACAAATTTGGTGACAACCCAATATCTTCTGTCAAATAAAAAACGAAGACGAACATGCATCTCAGCAGGACACGCTACTCTAGTGTCAATTCAATGATGCACTGTAAGCTCCTCTTGTCTTTTGTCACACAACTTCTTCACATCTTTCTTGTTGCAGCAAAATTTTCTACAAATAACTTCATGAGGAGGACTCCGTGACTTATCTATTCCTTTTCTTCTCACGCCCAAACCTCTGTTCCTGCATAAGAATTGTAGAAATTGTATGCTTTCACATCTGTAAAAAAATGTTTCCTAAAAAAATATTTGAGCTTCCAGACACTTCTCCATGTGCATTCAGATCCTACAAAAACAAATTAACGAACTACATAAATATAAATATTTTTTAATATCACACGTCTGAACTTTAATTACTAAAACTGCGACCAAGGTCGCAGATGAAATGAAATCTATATAACTTCTTACGAAAAGACTGCGATCGTAGTCGCAGTTTTTCGTATGAGCAAATTTTTTTAAAAACTGAATAATAACTGTGCAACTCTCTAATGAATATATAAAATGGATATAATTGACATAGAAACGTGTAAGAATTATAACAACAAGTAATGTGACTTAGGTCGCAGTTACAAAAATAGCTTTCACAGCAGGAGATTATTTTCAAATCAAATTGCGACCGTGGTCGCAGTTCTTAAACTTTAGAACAAGTGATTATTCTATTCTGTAAAACGAATTATAGGTCGCTGTACCATATACGCTACAGAGAAAGATTCTACATTTAAGAAATTGCGAGAAAAAATTGACACAATAAAAACCTGTTGATCGGCATGTAAAGATGTCAACCCTTCAATACTTTCAATATTCTGAGAGAAAGTTGAACCAGATGATATATCCTCCATATTTAGATCGGGAGATAGAGATTGCTTACGACTGCGACCAGAACTGGCAGGGGAAGTAGACTGCTCCGACGTCGACATTAAATAAAAAAGATAAAAAACTGCTCTGAAAATCGATATTTTCAGAGAAAACTTTATCGCAGGCTAGAAAAGGAGAACCTAAATCTGACAAAGAGCGGTAAAGAAATAGGGGAAAAAATAATAATAAACAATAACCTAAATCTTATAAAGAGCGGTAAAAAAAGGGGGGAAATAATAATAAAAAATAACCTAAATCTGACAACGAGCGGTCAAAAATTTGGGGGGCAGGAAATAATAATAAACAATAACGGAGCGAGTAGCTTTTACCAAGGGGTATTTAGTAATTTAACTTATTCCTATAAGCGAGGCGCAACTTAGTGGGCTGGCAAATATTGTGCCACGTCACCGCAGGCTGAGAGGGTCTCTCAGCCGTCGGCTGATATACATTTTTCTCATATATATATATATATATATATATATATATATATATATATATATATATATATATATATATATATATATATATATATATATATATATATGAGAAAAATGTATATCAGCCCGCGGGCTGAGAGTACTCTCTCAGCCTGCGGTGACGTGGCTCGATTTGTCACCTCACTGACTTGCGGTCTGCTTTTAGGTAGAAGTTAAATTACCAAATACCCCTTATGATAACTTTTCCTTATTGTTTATTATTATTTTTCCCCCCTTTTATTTTGCCGCTCTTTATAGAATATAAATTACTTTTCGCCTTATTTCTTTACCTCTTTTTTGAAAGATGTAGTTTCTCCTTTTCAGCCTGGGATAAATTTTTTTTTGAAAATATAAAATCTTTTCAGATCATTGTTTTCAGCCTGCGATAAAATTCTACTTTATAGTTTAATTTTTTTGTATATAATGTAGTCAGAGTCTTGGTCGCATTGTACATTTAAACTGCGACCTTAGTCAAAGTCTTTCATCGCAGTGTACATGGTGAAATGCGACCAAGGTCGCAGTGTTGTTATTGATAAAGATGGCCGGCAACTGCAATCTAGGGTTGCATTACATGGACTGCGACTTTGGTCGCAGTACGTTAAGTAATTATTTTTTTTGAATATAATGTAGTCAGAGTCTTTGCTCGCATTGTACATTTAAACTGCGACCTTAGCCAAAGTCTTTTGTCGCAGTGTACATGGTTAAATGCGACCAAGGTCGCAGTGTTGTTATTGATAAAGATGGCCAGCAACTGCAATCTAGGGTTGCATTACGTGGACTGCGACTTTGGTCTACGCGTCATTCGTTGTTTCCCGAAGTGGTTTGTCTACGTGTCGGTTCTTCATTGGGTTTAGGCGTTAATGTCTTTTATTTTCAAACCGGCGCTGGCGGTTGGAGACCATTAATGCCGACGATTCTGATTAATGAACCATTAATTATGGTTATTATGGGCTGCCTATAAATAGGGCTCACGCTCTCCCTTTAACAGTCCATAATTAGACTGTTTTCTTTCGAGAGCAATTGCTCTGAGAATTTCCGTCTTCTTTAGAGTCTCTAACAGGGGCCTGCCTCCATGGATGAAGATGACCCTATTGACGAACTTGATCGATGTTCGTCCACAAGGGAAGAAGTCATAGACCTCATCGTCCACTAGGGAAGAAGTCATGGTCCTCGTCGTTCACAAGGGAAGAAGTCATGATCCCTGACGAGGACTTAATCCTCACCGAGATCTGTTCTCACTTGACGCACCAGTCAAGCTTGCTGGTGACGGATGGTCAGAGTGGGTATGGCGGCGGGGGATGTGGTGGATATAGTGGTGGTAGCATTCCCTGTGAGGTCTCAAAACCTCCTCTCTTACCCCAGAAGTGACATCGAGGAAACTCCATGCTCACTGGATAACCTTCTGGTGAAGAGATGTTCATCAATGAAAGTTTCTGCTGCCACCAGACCTCCAGGAGAAGATTGCTCTTAGTAGTCAACAAGGGCTCTTCTTGGCTCTTCTGATGTTTTGTCTTCTTGGATACTTTGATGTTTAGTGTTCTTTGTAACACTCAATCTTATTGATTCTGCTGCCACCAGACCTCAAGAAGAAGATTCTCTTAGTCAACAAGGGATTTTTTGATGTTTAATCTTCTTGGCTACTTTGATGTTTAGTCTTCTTTGTAACACTCAATCTTATTGATTCTGCTGCCACCAGAGCTCAAGAAGAAGATTGCTCTTAGTCAACAAGGGATTTTTTTGATGTTTTAGTCTTCTTTTGTACTGCTGTATTTGTAACACTTCAATCTTATTGTATAAGAGATCGTTTTGTATCATTTGCACATTCCTGGAGATAATGCCTGGACATAAATAAAAAGCATATTTGTTTTTTTTAATAAAATACGAACTTTTTCGCAGCCATGCATTGCAAACAAAACAACTATGACCATAGATGACACTGCGACCAAGGTCGCATAAGATACATTGCAAACAGTAACTACTGTGACCAGTGTCGACACTGCGACCAAAGACTGCGACTAAGCAACTGTTGGGGTAACGTGTCACACCGTCGCAGTGTTGTTGTTGATTAAGACTAAAAATGAGCAATAGCGACCAAGATTGGAGATTATTTTTTTAAGACTGCGGCCATCAACTGCGACCAAAGTCGCAGTAAAGACCACCAACTGCGACCAAGGTCGCAGTGATGTTGTTGATTAAGAGTAAAGACCAGCAACTTCGACCAAGGTCGGTGTGTATTTTATTAAGACTAAACACCAACAACTGCGATCAAGGTCGCATTTTTTTTTATTAATACTACGGTCAGAAACTGCGACCAAGGTAGCAGTGTTGTTGTTGATTAAGACTAAAGTACAGCAACTGTGACCAAGGTCGCAGTGTATTTATTAAGTCTGCGTCCAGCAACTGCAACCAATGTCGCAACCTTTCATTTTAAAAAATTTATAAGGTGAAGTAATATAATTATTAACTGCGACCATGGTTAAATACGACCAAGGTCGCAGTGTTGTCGTTGATAAATATGGACAGCAACTGCAATCTTAGGTTGCTTTACGTGGACTGCGACCTTGGTCGCAGTACGTTAAGTAAGTGTTTTCCTTTAGATTAACATGCATAGCGACCAAGGTCGCCGTGTTCTTGTTTTATTAAGTGTTGTTTTGGATTAAGTCATTTTTTTGAATCTAAATGAAAAATGAAAAGTTGTCTGTTGTCTGATGCGACTTGGACTCACTCCGTGAGACGCGACCTGTCATAAAGATTTTATGAGATCTTTTTAACGTCAAGTCTACGTTGATGAACGCGCACCATTCGCTGTTTCCCGAAGCTGTTATTATGGGCTGCCCATAAATAGGGCTCACCCTCTCCCTTTAACAGCCCATAATTAGACTGTGTTCATTTGAGAGCAATTGCTCTGAGAATTTCAGCCTTCTTCAGAGTCTCTAACAGGGGCCTGCCTCCATGGATGAAGATGACCCTATGCACGAAGAAGACCCAGAGCTTGATTGTCCTTTTTCAAGTTCGCTGGGCCTTTGGGAGAATATTTTGGCCGGTGAACTTGATCGATATTCGTCCACAAGGGAAGAAGTCATGGTCCTCGACGTCCACAGTTTTTTAATACACGGGACGTCAATAACACCACTGCTCTTATTCAACAAGGGCTCTTTTGATGTTTAGTCTTCTTGGTTGTTTTGATGTTTAGTCTTCTTTGTACTGCTATATTGTAACACTCAATCTTATTGTATAAGAGAGCGTTTTGTATCATTTTCACATGCCTGGAGATAAATGCGTGGACATAAATAAAAAGACCTCAATAACAACACTGCTCTTAGTCAACAATGGTTCTTTTTGATGTTTAGTTTTCTTTCTACTGCTATATTGTAACACTCAATCTTATTGTATAAGAGATCGTTTTTGTATCATTTTTCACATGCCTGGAGATAAATTCGTGAAAATAAATAAAAAGCATATTTGTTTTTTAATAAACTACGACCTTTGGTCGCAGTCATGCATTGCAAACAAAACAACTTGGACCAGAGACCACACTGCGACCAAGGTCACATAAGACTACAGTGCAAACAGAAACAACTGCGACCAGGGTCGACATTGCGACCAAAAAACCGTGACCAAGGTTGCAGATTTTTTTTTTTAAGACTGCGGCCATCAACTGCGACCAAAGTCGCAGTGTTGTTTGTTGATTATTTATAAATACCACCAACTGCGACCAAGGTCGCAGTTATGTTGTTGATTAAGAGTAAAGATCAGCAACTGCGACCAAGGTCGCAGTGTTATTGTTGATTATTTATAAAGACCAACTGCGACCAAGGTCGCAGTGATGTTGTTGATTAAGATTAAAGACCACCAACTGCGACCAAGGTCGCAGTTTTTTTTATTAATGCTACGGTCAGAAACTGCGACCAAGGTAGCAGTGTTGTTGTTGATTAAGACTAAAGTACAGCAACTGCGACCAAAGTCGCTGTGTATTAATTAAGTCTGCGTCTTTGATTTAATTAACAGTAATATGGATTAATGATGATATGCCTAGGTCGCAGTATTAATAAAGTCTTTGATTTAATTAAGTCTGCGCCATGGTCGCAGTATTTCAACCAATACATAGTAGTAAAAAATGTAATTCACAAAATTAACTTTAGAAAAGAGATTTATATATATTTAAAAAGAAAAACAAAAATACAATTTTTTAACTTCTAATCGTCGTCATCACCACGTAATCAGATTCGTCGTCAAGAGTCATGCTTTCGTCTTCTGTCTCTTCCTCTTCTTCAGGTACAGTCTCATCGTCGCTTTCTTCCTCTTCATTTTTGTGTTTTGGTTCATCAATGAACTCCCAGAAAGGGTCGTCTGTATCAATCTCAGATTCTAACCCGTAGCGAGACATTGTTTCAGAACTAAACATAAAATCATCATTTGATGATTGGCTGCTTTCCGGTGAAGACGGTGGTGATGGTGAAGACATTGTTTGAATGTATTGGCTTCTTTCCGGTGAAGACGGTGGTGATGGTGAAGACATTTTTTGAACTTATTTTCAGAACAGTTAAGAGTAACTAGTTTGAGCAAAAATAACTTAGTATGTTTTTAATCCTTTGCTCATGACCCTTTATATACTTTTAATCCCGGAATTCCAAAAGGTTTAAGCTCTTTGACCACGTGAATATCTCTCAAATATATTTTCTATCTTTCCCCAAAAATTGTATACTTCCTAGGTGACTGTTCAGTTATCCAAAACAGTTTAAAAGTTAATACACTATAACTTTAAATTACTTTGAACTCCAAAACAGTAATTATTGCGACCAAAGTCGCATTGGGAACTGATAAATGATTAACTGCGACCATAAATTGCATCCGTAGTAGGATCGGTGGGGGAACTACGGATGATTGAGTAAAAATATAGTTTTTAGGTATGAGATAATTACTAGTAACAAGCATTATATAAAGGTGAATATTTTTTTACTTTTGAATGCTAGAAGTCGCAGTCGTCATTTAAAAGGGGTATTTTTGTCATTTTGATTCACGATTGTTTAGGCGGGATTTTTTGATTTTTTGTGGCGCCCCACACTCTGCGACCGATGTGTGGCCTATATTCAGCCACGTCCCGCAGGCTGAGAAACTCTCTCAGCCCGCAGGCTGAGGTATAGATAGCCCTATATATATATATATATATATATATATATATATATATATTATATATATATATATATATATATTATATATATATATATATATATATATATGAGAAAAATGTATATCACCGACGGCTGAGAGACCCTCTCAGCCTGCGGTGATGTGGCACATTATTAGCCACACTAGAAAGGACGCCCCGCCTATTGAAACAGTTGAAATTACTAAATACCCCTGCGGTAAAAGACCGTGGATCTGTATAGTTTATTATTTTTTTATATTTCTGACGTTAGTCAATATTGTCAAGATTATCTTTTATAACTGCGGCCAAACTGCTACCAATTTTTATCAAATCACGAAACTAATTTGAATGCTTCGTTATTAATTTTTTTGTTATCTGATTTGAAATTTACTGATTTTTAATATAGTCGCAGTTTACTTTTTTCACATGTAATGTATAAATTATTATTTTTTTTAAACTGCCACCAATTTTTATCAATCACGAAACTAATTTGAATGCTTCTTTATTAATTTTTTTGTTATCTGATTTGAAATTTACTGATTTTTATATAGTCGCAGTTTACTTTTTTTCGCATGTAATGTATAATTATTATTTTTTTTACATATTGAATTCGGACAAGGACTACGACTATGATCGCAGTGCTTAACGAGAGCAAGTCGTGGACGTTTTTTTTTGCTTGGTTAAATGTAATAACGGTGACTAATAACTGATAGTATAATCGCAGTCTATGTATTATTTTATATATTTGTTCATCAATGTGACTGTTGTCTGAGCCGCCTATGAACTATTAAATTATTTTTTACATATAGCATGCGATCATGGACTGCGACTATGGTCGCAGTACTCACGACAGCATTTTT
>JAVJIF010020632.1:75000-81636 GCA_038442645.1 Agave tequilana
GAAAGGAGGAGACTGTACCTGTGCAAACGTTCACGCAAGGGGTGGCTCCGACATGCTGACGGAGGCCGCGGAGGATATTGGTGACTCCGAAGGATTACCAAGGTCGCCGTGGGTGTTTCGGCAAGGTCGCGGAGGAGGTCGAGCATGGCGGGGGCTGCTGACGGCGTGTAGGGTCACATGGAAGGGAAGCATGGTCAAGGGGGGTAGCACCATGGAAGCTCGGCCAAGGCTTGGCCGTGGGCTGCAGCGCAAGGAGGAGGGGATGTGGTTATGGAGTTGACAGCGCGCACGGCTCGACGGAGAAGTTCAGGGAAGGGTGGCGGCTCACGGCGGTATGGAGAAGGCCGAGGGGCGAGTTGTTGTTGCGGATCAAGGGTGGAGTGTTCACGGGCATCAACAGCAATAAGGACCATCTTGACAACATCCAGGGCAAGGGCATCCGTGACGTGGAGGCCGTGGTGGTGGCCGTCCGGATCGTGAGTTCTCGCCGAAGAAAGGAAGAAGGCTGCCGTGCGTGGAAGTGTAGGCGGCGATGGTTGCAGCATGGGCAAAGGTCAAGAGGGGAAGGTGCACACAGCGTGCGCGAGGATGGCTCAGGATGGTGGCGTGCTCGCGTCCTGGGAGCTGGGCTGCGGCCAGAGCTCTGGCCATGGAGAAGCACGCGGCCAGAGGGGGAGTGTGGAAATGGTTTTTCTGGCTAACCAAGGAGGCGGCTTGGGGTTCGCCGCACAAGGGGGATATGGCGGAGAGCTCGACCCGAACTTCAATGGCTGCTGCTCTGACAGTGGTGCAAGCCAAAGGGAGAGGAAGGACGGGAAACCATGGAGGGATTTATAGAGTTAAGAGGAGAGAAGGGATGTGTGGTGGTGCACGACTATTGGAGAGGTGGAGCTCGGTTGCGTGCGGAGGCTGCCGAGGCGTTGGGCGCTGGTGTGGGAGTGCGCCAATAGCAGCAAGGGAAGAAGGAGGCTGGAGCTTGCGACATGGGCATGGAGAGGGAGCTCGGCCAAGTTTTTGAGGGAGGAGATAGTGATTATGAGAGAGAGAGAGAGAGAGAGAGTGTGTGTGTGTGTGTGTGTGTGTGTGTGTGTGTGTGTGTGTGTGATACATGTGTGTGTGAGAGAGACAGTGTGGTTGAGTGGGGAAGATGGAGAACGTGAGCGAGAGGGGAGGGATACGTGCGAGAGTGGGAGGTGTCAGAAAAATAATTGGGTGCAGGTAGAGGACGTGGGGCTGTTGGTTGAAGGAGAATGAGGGCTTTCTAAGGATTAAATAAAATATTTTGGCTCTCATAGCCAGAAGCCACTGTGGTCGGGTGGTCTTGGCGTGCAGAGTGGGTTTATGTGGTTATTTCGAAACTTGGAATAAGCAATCAGAGGAGTTTGGTTTTCATGTATTTTGAAAGAATAAAAGTGTAAGAAAATGAAGGTTTGAAGATAATGATTACCCCTTTTCTAACAGCAGGCATAATAGCATCATGGTTGGTTCATTCATTTCTTTTCCAATGGATCACAGGTTCGAAACCTGCTACACATCGGGTTTTCTAATTTATATTTTATTTTATTTTAATTTCATTTTTTTCCTTTTTGAATAAACATTTAAGCATTATTTTATTGGATTAGACTCTATTAATTCAGAAAAAACCTCAAAAATTCTCAAAAATAAAAGATGTCATCCTGAACATTGTTATGAAGTTAGATCTCCAAAATTCATCCCCAATTGTTAATTAAAAATTTCAGAGTCAGTCTATGACACCGATCGACCCCGAATTGAGATTCTTCTCCAATAATTCCCAAAAAATTTCCAAAATTCTAGAAAAATTATAAATAATGAAAAATAATATATTTAGCTGAAATGGCCTTAATCTGACTACCAGGATGATTAAATCAATATCAGATACCAGTATTGACATACGTATATTAGGAACCGAGGGTTACGCTGGCCAAGGCCGAGACACCCCGCTTCTTCTTCTTCTTTTTGGTTGAAAATAAATTTCTAAAAATCAATTAAAAATCATGATAATTAGGATGCACATCTAAGGTGTTCTACGTAATTTTATTGGATTTTAGCATATGTTTTACATGATGAAATTAGTAGTGTTAACCAGTGTGTACTACGTATTCGATGAATATCTCAAGAACTAAAACTACTGACCGGGGAAATCGTGCACGAAAAGTGTATGTTTTGAAATCACGAGTTAAAGTGAGTGTTACGAGTTAAAGTGAGTGTTTTAGGTTCCTCGATACTTCCGTTATAGCATAGAGGATAAACTGGTCGAATCCACGGGGACGGGAAGCGATAAAAGCTTTCACGGTATGTTCACTGTGTGTTAAAGTCTCTTCAATGTTTTAAAAAATGAAAAGAAAACAAAACAAAAAGTAGAAAGAGAAGAGTACGGTGAAACACGAAAAAGAGAGAACATATAAGATATGATTTTTGTGATTTTTGATATATTTCTAAAACAAAGTAAACAGAAAAGAAAACTCATGGCTACTAACTACTAATGGCTCCACTAATCATGCTAACCTCTTAGTGATAGTTGTTTCAAATGTATCCTTGGTCATCACTAGTCCTTAGTTCAAGAGCATTTCAAAGCATAACCCATAAGATAACTCATCACATTCAAACTCAACAAAAAGTACAAGCTACACTTAAACAATCAAACTAAATAAGAGCAAGCATGGAATAAAGTAATGTTACTTTGTTAGAGAATTAGAATGTTAAAGTGTTAGAATCCATCATCTTGAGCCATCAATGGCTCTTGCAAGAGCAAGGCCAAGTAGAGCTATTAGATTCATGTGGATTATCAAGTAAGAAGTTCGCAAGTTAGTGGTTAGTAGTTAGTTGTCATGAGAGAAAATTAACTAAGCATGTAAAAAGAGTTAAGAGAAGAAAGCAAGTAGAGATAAACAGAGAACCTTTTATAGAGTGTCACCCTCCATTATAAGCACTCTTGCTTTCATCCTATGTACTACTCTCTTCCCTATTACAAGATCTACAAGAAATAAAAAATACAAAAGAGGAAGAAGAACAACAACAACTAACCTAAGCTACCCTAAAAACTACATACATGGAAAAGAAAACCCTAAAACTCTCCTCAAAACTCTCTCTCCCCTGAGCTCTGAAAATCCCACAGTATTTATAGGCAAAAGGGGTACCAGGGAGAGTGTACAGAGCTGCGCATCAAATCTTACACGCGGCTCCACAAAAGAGCTGCGTTTGTATGTGGCCGCGCGCACGACATCGTCTGTCACATCTTCCTGGTTTGTCCCCCTATCAGTATATGCTGCTAGTTTCTGAACAACTGCACCCTTTTTGGCAGATCAGCTCCCCAAAGTCAATAGCTATATGTAGGCTCCAAAAATCACCAAGTAAATGAAATTTTTGTGCTTCTTCTTTATTTCATGTCGTGGACCTAGAAACAGACAAGAGAAGTATTATTAACAAAATTTAATATTGAATAATGTAAAGATGTGTATGAAATATGCAATTTTAGAGACTAATCACATCCCTACACTTATCTTTTACTCGTCCTGAGCAAAACAGAAAAACTAACTAAGAGATTATTACACTACTTTCGCAAGTAACACAATTGCACTGAGCGTGTGCAACAAGCCGTTAAACCTCTAGGTTTAGAAAAGAGAGGAGTTTTGTCTCCTAAGAGTTTTCAGCGAATTACACGCACAAAATTCATAAAGAAAGAAATCACAATGTTAGTATTTTGAAACGCATTTTGAAATAGAGAAAAGTGTTGAAATATTTTTGCGAAAATTTAAGGGATTAAAGGTCATAGGTTAACCAGAAATTATTCTTTCTTAAACTAAGTCTAAATGAAAAATCTTATTATAAATTAAATGTAAGAATTTAAAATTGAATCGATTCTTTGATCTTTCATAAAACTCTTAGAAAAAATGCACTTTGTGAACTGTGAAGATTTTTGGGATATCGACTCTAACTTTCATGCCATTTATTTGTGATATTTTTTTCTTTTTTTTTTCCCCTTCCCTTAGTTTTCTAAGGCTTTCTTATTTACCCGGGCAGTGAGCTTTAGCCGGTGACTCCCAACCAGATAGTTTTAGGGCACCAGATGAGAAAACTTCCCTCGGGCTTAAGGACTCGAGTAAACACGGCCACAAAATTAAAGGGGATTGTTTTGTTTTTGTCCACCGTTTTTTTAGGCGTGAATAATCATGCTTCTCTGAGGCATAATTACCTAACTTCAATAACTGATTTTATTATCATCATTTTTTTAATATTTTATGGATTTCAGTCTTTGTTTCAATCTCAAAATATGTGTAAGTGTGAGTGCATATATCTAAGGCAAAAATTCAAGATCAATTATCTTTCCAATCTTACTTCCTTATCCTAAAATTTAAACAAGATCTATTATGTTGACTCGTTTAAAATTTCATAATTTTAGGTCTTCCTAATTCCTAAGATAACCTAGATATATGGTCAAAAGAATGTGGCCTAATCTTCTATGCCACAACCAAGAGTCATCATCGAGGGCTTTTAAACAAGTAATATTGCAAGACATGTTAGACAAGTCAATCATGTACATATTGCTATCACGAAAACCGGAAAATATACATGTATTAGATTGTCTATCAAAACTCTACAAGCTATGTTATCAAAAACAACATCAAAACCTTTATCACAAAGTTGACTAATACTCAAGAGATTATGCTTGAGTCCATCAACTAAAACAACATTTTCTATTAAAGGGGATGAACCAAGTTTAACATTACCAATACCGATGATTTTACCCTTGGCATCATCTCCGAAGGTCACGGTGCCACCATCATAGGGTTGCAAGTTGTTGATGTCCCAAGTCATGTGCCTTGAGCAACCACTATCAAGATACCACAACCCTCTACGTCGTGGGCCTTGGAAAGTACCTACATTATTGAACAAATTCATTGACTTTGGTACCTAAATTTTCTTGGGTCCTTGAAAGTTAGTGTTTCGAACCCAAACATTATGACGAGATGTATTTAGTCTATCATAACAAACCTAACTAGGTGACCTTTTTCGGCCACAATATGAACATGAAAACACTTTACCATACATGAATGCATGATGTGTGTGTGAAGTGTGAGCATGTTTTGTGGGTTTGGCATGATGTAGAGGTTGTGTGGTATGAACATGAGCATGAACATGAGATTGTTTCTTAGGGGCTTGTTTCTTAGGAAATATAGCCTCAAGTCTATTTTTATCAAATTCACACTTTTTCAAAACTACTCCTAAAGAATCAATTTTCTCTTTAAGCATGGTGATCTCATTATCATTAACTTGTGAAAACTTGCCTTTACAAGAAATTTTATAGTTGTCAAAATCTTTTTGGTGGAAACAAGAGTGGAAAGTAATTCATCTTTTTCTTTGGAAAGAGTGAAAACTTGATGATTAAGAGACTCATTTTCCTTTTTCATTTTTAAATACTTTTTCTTAAGAAAATCATAGTTATGTGAAAGTTCTATAAATGCTTCTCCTATTTCATCCATGGAAAGTTCATTATCAAAAGAAGTGGAAGGGGTTACCTTGCTTGTGCTTTCATTAGCCATGAAGCACATGTTGGCGGTGTCAATTCCTCCTCGGATTCGCTCTCGGAATCCATGTAGCCTTAATGCTTTCTTCTTGTAAAGCTTCTTTGATGTGGAGGGCTTTACTTTATCCGGACACTCCGCAACAATGTGTCCCGGTCTTGGCAATTGAAGCATATAATTTTCCTTTCTTCTTTGCCTCCTTGCCATCTCCTTCTTCCTTGGAACTTAGCCTTATTGTACATCCTCCGAACGTTCTTCACAAGAGTGAGAGCTCTTCGTCATCTTCTTCTTCATCATCTTCGTCGGAGTGTGTGGATTGACTCTTGAAGCTATTGTTTTCTTCTTGGAAGGAGCCATGTCCTCCCTAGCTTTTCTCTCCATCTCATGGGTTTTGAGGTTCCCATGAGACCTATTAGCTCCATCTCCTCCTTGTCATTGAGTTCCTTCAAGGTGGTTGCTTTGACTTCCCATGAAGGAGGAAGGGCCCGATGATCTTTCTTACTCTTGGTCATTGTCAATACCATCACCTAGAGAAGAAAGTCCATTAGTGATCTTTGTAAATCTAGTAACCATATCATCTATGATTTCATTTTCTTGCATGCAAAAGTTTTCATATTGGGACCAAAGAAGGTCTATCTTAGCCCTCTTCACTTGTGAAGTCCCTTCATGTGTAACTAACAAATGTGTCCAAATTTATATGCGGACTTGCAATGAATAACTCTAGCTATATCATCATCATTAAGGGCTTGAAGGAGTGCATAATGAGCCCTAGCATTGGCATCAAATTCCTTAGTCTCAATTTCGGACCAAGTGGATTCATCACCGGGGGGTGCACTAAAGGGTTTGGTCACGGCCTTTGCAACTCGACTACCTAGAGATTGCAAGAAAACGGTCATCTTAACCTCCATATGGGAAAGTTAAGTCCATCAAACTTAGGGGGTGTCTTAATACCATCGTCCATCTTTACTAAGTGAGAATGAATGAATGATTAGCAATATTAGGATCTCTCTAAGGTTGTTAAGCCAAGAGCCTAGTGACCAAGCTCTGATACCAATTGAAAAACACCTAGAGGGGAGGTGAATAGGTGTAATTG
>JAVJIF010020633.1:0-70298 GCA_038442645.1 Agave tequilana
TACAGACATACAGTATTAATGGATGTTGTCATGGTCTAACTATAAAATTAGTAATCTAATCTTGAGGATGTAGATGAATTAAAACTTATACATGGGGTTTGCACCTATTTATTTTACCTTGCAGGAGTACATTTTTTTTTCTGCTTTGTTCTTATTATGTTAAGAAAGGTATTTTAGCTTGTAGCAAGGTCCCCCATTCCCACTTTAGAAAAAAGGGGCAACAGAGAGTGTAAGTACAGAGAACAGTCATACTTTTACAGAACAAATACTGCTAGAGAAGTGAAACAAAGAGGAGATAAAATATTAAAGAACATATGATTAGTAAAAGTAGGGAGCAAGCAATCGAGCAATGAAAAGGCAGTACTGCACCTGAGCAGTAATTACTGTATATGCTCCTATACCGATTTTGATATATTCTATTATTTTCTTAGAAAGGAAGTTTTAGCTTCTATCAAATGCCTGCCTCGAACCCAACCCCCCGCCCCCAACAACAACAACAAAGAAAACCCAAACACACACATACTCACACAACACCACCACTTAAGCAAAAACAAAGAAGTGCTTTAAGTAGAAAGGGTTAGGCCTCCAAAAAACAAAATCTGCAAGAGTCATAAGCAAGAATAGAGGAGAAACATTTAAAAAGAGGCATGTTCTGCACAGTGGAAGGAAGTGCATGAACTGTACTTCCACTAGAAATTGCAACGCTATGTTTCCTTTTAAAATGTATTATACCCTATAGGACATGGTCCGTCTCATGATAATGATGTAGTTATAATTCTCTTGTGCAAGCTCTGAAATAAGACATTGTCAAGCAAAAGGAAAGAATAGAAATAGCTCGACCCAGCTGTAAGGCTTTTCAAACTGCATTGATCGAAGGAACATCTGCCAATTTAAGAGTATTGTGAAGTCTTATGAGTTCTACCCTATTTTTCTCGTGCCTAATGGTCACCAGGCTACATCTGGAAAGGGGTATGGCTTTGAAGACATTGTCCCTTTTGCAGTCACTTTTATGAATTCACTGTATTTCATTCTCTCTCATAGAACAACAAAAGTTACAAAACCTTTATACCTAATTTCGGGTTGGGAACACGAGTATTTCCTCATTAATCTCTGATATGGGCATGTTTTGTTAAATTACCGACTATCATACCGTATTTTACACAGGTAAAGGCACAATCTTACATTCTGGCCTACCCTTGTCATTATATGATCATATTAGTCGTCTCCTGTTGATGGCCTACTGATAACTTTGTCATGCATGTTGAAGTTCAAACCATATTAAATTTCCTCCTATAGCACCATAGGTGAAATTAAAACTGTATCAAAATTTCTCCTACAGCACCTAATCTCCATGTCTAAAGATTTCTGCCCAAACATCTAATAACTGCGAATTACTATAAAATAGAAGGGACCATATGATGGATGGCTTGGAACCTTTATCCAAATATGCTACATGATGTGTAGTTCAAGATGGGTAATAAGAATAAACATTGGGGGTGTTTGGTTTAGATTTTGGCGCGGGGGGGGGGGGGGGGGGGGGGGGGTGGGGTGGTGTTCTCACCTTGTAGTTGGGCAGGTTGACATTGACTTAAATTTGATTTTAATAAATTCATGACATATAGATTAAGATGGATAGTATGGATTACTCCGTGACTTGTAATTTGGTGAGTAGGCTGGTCTTTAAGTTGTAAAGAAACATTGGATCATAACATGCAGATTAAGATGTATTGTGTGTCCCACCTATTCGGGTGTCCCACCTTTAGTTGGTAGGGGGGCCAGTGATGTGCATTCGTGAAAAAGATGAAATGGGACATCAGCGATAATCTTGAATTTTGCATCGTTTCACTATGATTACAATCTTGGTAGGAATCAGTTTAAAAATAACAATATCGCAAGATGGATTTTAACAAAATTGCACTTGTAGTTTAAACAATCCTAGTCTTCACAAAAATGCACGCAATACTCAGTTAATTAGAAATAGTCCAACTTGGAATAGTAGATTAACAGACTACAAGAGATATCAAAATCACACGCTCACCAATTATTATGGACAACAGAGAACTAATGATAAAATTATAGAGATGAAATTGGTGATGTAACACAACAATAATCTAATGGTTAAAAGTAAGAAGTGACCTGCCGAGAAGCCTCATTCTCAGGTCCCCGTTGTTGTGGTATTGTTGATCTTGTGGTAAATAGGTTATAATTTGAACTCCGTTTATACTCTCTAATTGAACTGGCCTGATCTGAAATTATAGTCTCTGCAGGTGGTGTGGACTGATCTGAATTATTGTTGGACTGATCTCTGTAGGCTCCTGATTGTGTGCCGGTTGGGCTGAGGGTTGCTGGTGGCGGGTAGGGAGGAGAGCAGGGATGTCGACGGCCTGGTTCCGCGTTGATGTAGAGGGTGAAGGCCAACCTTATCCGGTGCTGCAACAACAAGGAGGATGGCACGCGGATTAAAACGGAGGAGGTGATGATGGCGTGGAGGAGAAGGGGCTACTTGCTGTCAAAGGTAAGGGCGAAGGGCAGAGGGGCAACCGTTGTTGATGGGAGCATGAACACTTGTGGGTACTAGCACACTTGTGGAGGAGGTTGGGTAGCCGCAAGTGATGCTGATGAGAAGGATATGAAGAAGGCGAGCCTTTGCTGGGTTCTTTGCGTTGAGGCTGAAGACAAGGAGAGAGAAGTAGAAGTTGAGGGGGGTGACGGCTGTGAGTGGGAAGCAGGAGAGGAAAAGAATAGGGTAGGGTTTTTCTTGTTTGAATTTTTTTTGTTTTACTTGTTGGTTTTTTATTGGCTGAGAACAAATGTGATTGGAGTTGAAATTTGAACTATGGACTAAGATTTGGGATGAAATTGGAGTAATGGGATAAGGGGTAGAGAGGATAGAGTTTCACACTTCCTATTTGAAAAAGGGTTTCACACACTAATTCAAAATTAAATTTTCAAAATGAAAATTCAACACTTTGTTTATCAAGAGTCTAAAATGCAATTTATTCATTCCATGCCAAATAAATAGGCCAAACAGAAATCCAATTCTCTCTCACAATCGATATGGGACTAAACAAAACATGAAGCAAAAAAATAAAAGAATAATAAAAAAACACTCGACTCAACATGAATTAAATACAAACTCCAACTAATTAAAACCACATAATTGTGGCTCGCCGCCTGACTGAAGCTCGACGCATAGTTGCAGTTCGACGCCTCTAACGCTGATAAAAATATTGATACTTCCTCCTCGTGTGTGTCAGTGTGTGGATGTCATGTCCTCATCATTCTCCCAGGTGGGGGAGAATTCGACTCCGTCGAGTCAGGTGAGGAAGCGATCTCACAGTGCTCCAACATGTCTGGATCAATCTGCTATAACTCATTATGATATAGCCACGTGTCCTCAGCAGATGACTTACCTTTCCAACGTATCAGATACCGTCAGATTCCACCATCTCTATCAGAGATAATTTCATCATCCAGGTTTTTATAATATATTCTCTGTCGTATTAGAATTAATATCTTCAAGAAGATCAATAACATAAGTATTATTGTTTAATTAATTAATATAGAGTTCTTTTCTTAAAAGAATACATAACCAATTTAGTGTTTTAAGCGATATCGAAAAGCTTCTATCGTATTCCTTCATGTGAATTCGACCCGCTTAGTCCTTGCTACCGCGGATAAATTGCAAAAATTAAGAGTTCATCACACATCAGAGAAACACTTTCCTAATCTCTGTGTTCTTGGCAATCACCCAGCTAGACACCAGCATGCAATTCCAAATAAGAAATTCTCTAAGAGAGGTCCTTGGGGTGCACAACTTTCAACCTAGAAAAAAATACCCGTCGTGTAGGGTATAAACATCTATTTCTCAAGTCAATCCATCTGTCAATATTGTGTATATGTCGCAAAAATCGGACAGGACTCGTACTCAGTCTTTATTTTCTCAAAGATGTTTACGACCGTAGACATTTGATCAAGATTAAAATACGGCTGAAGGCATCAGCGGCTTTGTTTACTACTCCCGCTTTATGGCGTAAAGCAAATGTGTAATCTTGAAGGAACTCATTCCATCGCTCATGTCGTGCGTTCAGCTTCTTTGGGAGTAGATATACTTCAGGGCCTCATGATCAAGAAGAGAACGAATTCTTGCGGCAGAAGGTAATGTCGCCAATGGCGCAGCGTCTGAATCACCGTGTAAAATTTCTTGTCGTAGGTGGAGTATCGTTGTCAGGCATCAGTCAGCTTCTCACTGAAGTCAGCAACTGAATGACCTTCTTGAGGGGAGACTCTGCCTGTTCCAATTCCTGATGCGTCACACGCTACTTTAAAACTTTAGAAAAATTAAGAAGACGCGTGACAGGAGCGCTAACCATTCTCTTATTGATCCCAACAAATGTTTTCGTGACAACGCGAGACCAGCTGAATTCACTTTTCTTCAAACAGTCAGTGATTAGGGCCATAATGTGCTAAACCCTTTAATGAACCGACAATAGAAGGTAGCGAGCTTGTGAAAACTTCTCACATCACATATGATCTTAGGCTCGGGTCATTCCTCAATGGCTCTGATCTTCTAGGGATTCACAGAAACTCCGTTAGTAGAGACTATCCGAGAAATTGAACTTGCATAGAGAGTACAATTCTTAGAATTGGCGTACAACTCTTCTTTTCTCAATACACAACAAACTTGACGCAAATGGTCTAGATTTTGCTCACAAGATTGGTTGTAGATGAGGATGTTGTCAAAATAAGCCACCAAGAATTTTCTCATAAAAGGACGTAGTACTTGTGTCATCTCTCATGAAAGTACTCGGAGCACTGGTCAATCCGAAAGGCATGATAATCCACTTAAACAACTCATCCTTCATTTTGAAGGCGGTTTTTCATTCATCTCTGAGACATATGCGAAGTGACAGCCACTTTTTAGATCAATCTTGGAGAAAATAGTGACACCAGACATCATATCCAACATATCGTACAGTCTACGAATGGAAAACGGTATTTAACTGTTACCTTGTTGATGACATGGCTATCCATGCATATACGCCAAGATCCGTCTTTTTTAAGCGTTAGCAAGGCGGGGAACCGCGCAAGGACTCATACTTTCTTGTATGAAGCCCTTCCTCAACAATTCATCAACTTGCCTATTGAGCTCGACATGTTTGGTAGGGTTCATCATATAGTGTGACAAGTTGAGAAGACTAGCTCATGAAACCATATCAATAGTGTGTTGAATGTCACGCATCGGTGGAAACTTGTCAGGGAGGTCTTCAGGAAACACATTAGCGAATTCTGCGATCACTGAGGTGACCTCGGAGGGATCAAGGTATTGGATTTTGTGGTAACTTCTTTGGTTGCGAAGATCACGTAAGGAGTTCCTTTCTCCATATCTAAAAGCCTTTGCAGTAATCAAGTAGATAATGTTGGTTTTCTTTGCAGCATCAGGCTTTGGCTCAGATGGTTCAGCTTTAGACTCACGAGGCAGTAACTTGATCTTCTTTCCTTCATACTCAAACTGACACGTGTTTGACCGACCGTAGATGGTAACATCCTTCATGGTCATCCAAGGTTTAACGTAATGTAGGAGAGCAAGGTAACATACAGTAGACTTTGCATTAGTCGACAAATCATCAAGAATAGTCGACTAATCCTCTAGCCGACTAACCCTCTCAATAGTCGACTAATCCAATCTCAGTAGTCGACTAATCTGGTTCAACAGAGAATTGGTAATTTTTGGGCTTGTTCATTAGTCGACTAACTCTGTCACCGACCTCTGAATCAGAAAATTCAATTTTGGTTAGAAGTTTGTTTTTGGATTCAATTTGGATTCCAATTTGTTTTGAAATTCTTTATTTATTTCTAGTTTTCTAGTTAGTATAGGCTTGTACTTTTAAAGCCTATTTAAGGCCATTGAAACTTTGTAATTTGGATCATTGAATTTGATTATCAATTAAATTGAGTTTTCCTCTCCAATTGCTCGCGGATTCGAGTTATTTATCTTTGCTCGTGGATTCGAGTTGTTGAATTCGAGTATTATCCCACCTGAAGGGAGTGTTTTAAATGTCAGCCGACATTTCGTTTTCAAGTTCTCACCGCCACGACATCCCCACCCGCATTTGAAATGGCGTTTTAGAAAATGTTGGCGACATTTGGGGAAAATCTGATATGTCGGCCGACATTTTCCGAAAAACTCAATATGTTGATTGGTCTTGAAATTTGGAGCCATTAACAAATTTTAACAATAGATTAGTGAATATATGCAAAATGTTTAAGTTAATTACACATATCCTAAATATATTTATGTAGTTCTGCATAAGTTGTGTATGTATTACCTTGATAAGAATTTTTAAATTATATTATTTAAGACATCTAGGATATATATTTGTTATCCGTCATGATGTCCAAAATTTACTAAATGGCGCCGAAATATCTCCGAAATCCGACATCCGATTACGACATCCGACATTTCCTTGATATCCGACATTTAAAACACTGCCTAAAGGTATCATTTCGGGTTCGTTGGCGCTAAAACGAGATCTAACCGGCGTCATTCGCTTCCTTTGTCTGCGTTAAGTGGTATCAGGGCGTCGGCGTCATTCGCTTCTTTGTCTGCGTTAAGTGGTATCAGGGCGTCAACAACTTTCTGACGATGGCAGAAGACAACGATGGTTTGCAACACCTTTCCACAAGGATGGGCGTTGTTGAAGGGGAATCTGCACTATAAAATCTACCTTAGATCTTATGATCCAAGAGATCAAGAAGTTGTCTCTCAAGATTTATGACTGAAGTCTAACCGATGATACATACCTAAGCAGATATGACCGCAAATTAACTCAACCTCCACCACAACAACCACCACCACATCAACGACCACCACAACAACCACCACCACCACATCAACGACCACCACAACCACCACCACCACCACCAACAAAACGTCCTCTATGGAATTTTCAATATGAAGATTCTTTCCGATAAGAAGAATTGAATAACCCCTTCTATCAAGAAAACTTCGAAGATGAAGCTTACGTTGAGGGATGGCTTACGGGAGAGGCCATAGGCGGATAGCCAATCCTAATCCTAACAGGAGAGGAAGATTTCCTTTTTCTAATCATTATAGGAAAAGATATTACTCAAGTCCTAATGAATATAAAATGAAGATCGAGATTCGTTTCTTTAGTAAGAACATTGATATCAAATCCTTCTGGGACTGGGTCTATGAAGTGGAGAAGTTCTTAGACATGGCTTACGTCCCCGAGGTGAAGCATGTCAAGTTCGTGGTGTAAAAGCTCAAGGGAGGAGCAGCCGCATGGTGGGACCAATTACAAATCACAAAGAAACGTTGAGGCAAACCAATCATGATAACATGAAGACACATGAAGCAACACATTCAAGGCAGATTTCTCCACCGGATTATCAACAAATTATGTACAATCAATTTGAGCATTGCCAACAAGGGACAAGGACTGTCACGACATACACAGAGCAGTTCTATCGGCTATTATCCCATTGTGATCTATCCATGATGGAGGAGCAACAAGCGGCAAAGTACATCAGCGGCCTAAAGTACTCCATCCAAGAACGCCTGACCCTTCACGATGTGTTCTCCATTGATGAAGCCCACAACAAATCATTGAAGATTGAGAGATTATAATGTAGAATTTCACTTTCCATGCCTCTGACGCCAAATGAGGAGACAACAACTGAAACCCCTGCAGCAGCCCTAAGTAGCCCATGTTGCAAAAGGCAAGGAGAATCCCTACACTAAGCCTCGTTGGCAAGTGTTACAGGTGCAGTGAACCTGAACACAAGTCCAATGAGCGTCCAAGGAGGCAAGTTAACATGGCGAACTATGAGGATGAAGACGAAGTGGAAATTGAGACCGAACCGAAAGACTCCGATTTTGCCGGAGAGCATGGAGAGTCAGCCACATGCGTGGTACAGCAGTTGTTATGCAACCAAAAGGCTCCCGACACTACACAACGGCATCAAATCTTTTACTCAAAGGTGTTCGATCGAAAACAAGGTGTGCAACCTCATGATCGACAATGAAAGTTGCGAGAACATCGTTTCTAATGCATTGGTGGACTACTTGAAGCTAGAGACGGAACCACACCCTCACCCTTATACTACTGAGTGGATCAAAAAAGGCATCTCCATCAAGGTAACGAATCTATGTCATGTCCATATTTCAATTGGTAAATTTTATCAAGATTTTGTTGCTTGTAATATTGTCGATATGGCTAAGTGTCATATTCTTTCGGGGGACCATGGCAACACGATATAGAGGCAAGAGGAACATGTGTTCACTTGGAAGAACAAAAGAGTTACCATGAAACCAATTCCACCAACTCTAAAGCCTACAAAAGAATAGACGCCAAAATTCATAGCCATATGCAATCGAGGCGAGTTTTTTATGGAATCGAAGGAAACAAAGCAGAGCTTGCTCTAGTGATCAAGAAAGAGGTTGATTCCTCTACTGAAATTTTCGAAGAGATAAAGTTAGAGCATGTGGGAAAGCCTAAACCACTTTGGCAACATAATGCAACTATTCTCCATGATTTCAAAGATCTTTTCATGCAGAAAGAAAGTGCTCGAGATGCAAGCTTTCAATGTTCATATCACCTACTATTGACGCATGGGCGCGACGAAAGCATGATCCATCATTGAGCAACCGCTATAAGGAGATGTACGGCTTGTCGAGTTATAAGTGAAAAGAGTTCAGAATTTCTAAGGTGATACTCTTTATTTCGTGTCGCACGATTATAAGTATTCTACACGGTGTGCCAAGTTCTATCGTCATTGCAGTTTGAAAGCTCTTCGAGGCAGATCAAGATTTTGAGATCATTTTCTCAAGTTTGCTAAAGATGTATCATTCATGGTTCGATGGATTGGAACTCGATGACGATTTTTTTTGAAGAGGGAGGGACTGATGTAGGAGAGCAGGGCAACAAATAATAGAATTTGCATTCGTTAACTAATCATCAAGAATAGTCGACTAATCATCAAGAATAGTCGACTAATCCTCTCAGTAGTTGACTTACAAGTCGACTAACCCTCTCAGTAGTCGACTAATCCAATCTCAGTAGTCGACTAATCTGATTCAATAGAGAATTGAAAATTTTTAGGCTTGTTTATTAGTCGACTAATGAAAATCATTAGTTGACTAACTCTGTTACCGACCTCTGTATCAGAAAATCCAATTCTATTTAGGAGTTTGTTTTGGGGTCCAATTTGGATTCCAATTGTTTCAAAATTCTTTATTTATTTCTAATTTCCTAGTTAGTAAAGATTTCTAGTTATAAAGCCTATTTAAGATCATTGTATTCTATAATTTGGATCATTGAATTTTGATTATCAATTAAATTGAGTTTTTTGTCTAACTGCACGTGGACTCGAGTTATTATCTTTGCTCATGGATTCGAGTGTTATCCTACCTGAAGGTATCTTTTAGGGTTCGTTGGCGCTAGAACGAAATCTAGCTGGCGCTTTCTTGAATGCGTCATAACGTGACCCACATCCAGTGTTTTAAATGTCGGCCAACATTTCGTAAATGTCGGCCGACATTTCTCCTCACCGCCACGACATCCCCACCCTCATTTGAAATGGCATTTTTGAAAATATCGGCCGACATTTGAGAAAAACCCATCATGTTGGCTAGTCATGGAAGTTGGAGCAATTGAAAAACTTTTACAATGGCCAAGTGAGTGTATGCAAAATATTAAGGTAAGTATACCTATCCTAAATATATTTATATAGTTTTGTATAAGTTGTGTATGTATTGGACATATATTTGTTATTCGTCATGACGTCTGAAATTTACTAGATGTCCCCGAAATGGCTCCGAAATCTGAAATCTGACATCCGATTACGACATCCGACATTTCTCCCATATCCTACATTTAAAACATTGCCCACATTCACAGTCACAGCATCACACCAAATATTATCCTTATAGAGACCGAAGTCAATCGAGACAAGGCATCTCTGCTTGACTTCCAACACTGAAGAGTTAATCCATGTTACTTTATAGGGATGAGTATGGGGTACAGCCTTCAAGCCAAATTTGCAATTACTATAGACGACACTGTATAATGTAACGTCCACTGTCTACAATTATTTTGCAGCTCTTACCACCAATCTTCGTAATTATGTGAAACATGGTATTTCTTCTACAGTCGTCTTTCTCCTTTGGTTCGGACAAGGCGCACCTAACGACAAAATAAGTGAGTTGATGTTGTTGATCTTAAGACTAATGTCATTACCTGTGGTCTCGTCAGAATCTTTTCTCTCGGAAAATGAATTCGTCTGAATCCGATTCTGATACTATTTCAGGCTCCCCATTGACTAAGGCAAAGTGGTCTTGAGCAATTGGCAGCTACATGTCCATATCCTTGGCACTTGTAACATTTGATTGTGGGGGTCAGTTTGGAGAACTCCTTGTCAACGCCCTTGCCTTTATTTTCAACACCCTTGCCTTTAGTATTCGCCTTGTGGGTTGAAGTCTGGCCTTAGAAGAGGATGGGGTACTGACTCCAGGTAGGTTTAGTTGTTTGAGTGTGACTCTTAAAGGTGAAACTATATTTAACAGCATCCAAGTCTTGAACCAAAGTGTAGGCCTTTCGAGTTCGGTGATTTCACGAGCCAAAAGTTTGGTTCACAAGTCGTCTCTAAGTTCGGCTCTAAATCTACAAAGGATTTGAGCTTGTCCTTTAATGTTGAAGGCATTACATCTGATGAAAAACTCATTGAATTTCTCCACGTATTCCTGTGCCAATTTGTTGCCTTGAGTGTATCGATGCCACTTGTCCATGAGACGGGCACTAACGACAGCGGTACATATTTTCCTCTAAGCTCATCTTTCATTTTTCGTCATGTATCAATCGGTTCTTGATCATGGGTTGTACGCATGCTCACTAAGTTGGTCCAATAGACTAGCTTGACCAGTTAACTTCATCGAGGCAAACTTAACTTTCCTAGGTTCAGTGAGATCATACCATGTAAAGTACTTATCGAGTTGTGTCCAATCTAAGAAAGTTGTGGGTCATGACGTCCATCAAAAGTGTGAACATCGATCTTGATGCTTTTCAAGTATTGGCTATCAGGGTCCTGCTCATCGCGTCTCTGGTATAGAACCAACCGATCACGTTCTTCTTCACGCTCATTGCAGTTTACTTCACATTCTTCACGCTCGTTGCGATTCTCAAGGCGTGCCTCGACTCTCCTAACCTATCTCCGGTCGGGTTCACAGCTTGGGTCAGAATTTCTAGTTGAGCTTGTATGGCAGCGATTGTTGTGGAGAGTTGTTGGGGATCCATAGGTGTATTGCGTGACTCACTAGACTCTCCTAACAAATATGGGTGTCTACAATGGCAATGGGTGTGCATGCACCAAAACAATACCTAAGTAAATGCAAAAATATCTAAATGCAATTTTTTAAATATTTTTATGCAAAGAAAATTCAAGACATCAGCGATATCTTGAATTTTGCAACGTTTCACTATGATTACGATCTTAGGAGGAATCAATTTAAAACTAACAATATCGCTAGATGGATTTTAACAAAATTGCACTTGTAGTTTGAACAATCCTAGTCTTCACAAAATGCACGCAATACTCAATTAATTAGAAATAGTCTCACTTGCAACATTAGATTAATAGATTACAAGAGAAATCAGAACCACACTCACTAATTATTGTGGAGAACAGAGAACTAATGATAAAATTATAGAGACGAAATTGATGATGCAACACAACAATAATCTGATGGTTCAAAGCAAGAAGTTATCTGCCGAGAAGCTTCGTTCTCGAGTCCCCGTTGTGGTTACTGTTGATCTTGTGGTGATCTTCTGCACTCTGTTTATACTCTCTAAATAAAACTGGCCTGAACTGAAATTATGGTCTCTGTAGGTGGCGTGGGCTCACCTGAATTGTTGTTTGACTGGATCTCTGCAGGTTCCTAAATTATTTGCAGGTTGGGCTGAGGGTTGCTGGTGGCAGGTAGGAGGACAGCAGGGCCATCGACGACCTGGTTCACGCATTGATGTGGAGGGTGAAGGCCGACTTTATCCTGTGCTGTGACAATAAAGAAGATGGCACGCGGATTGAAGACGGAGGAGGTTGATGATGGCGTGGAGGTGAAGGGGCGACTTTGTAACGGTCCCATATTCTAATGATCTCAATTTACATAAACATCTATATTGATCAACAGATTATCATACTCATCTCCAATATTCTTGAAAATTTCAGCAGCACCTCCTTTGTAAATACTAATATGTCCAAATACACATTTCAATGCACAATAATTTCGGCCAACATCAGCCTACTTATTCTCAATCCAAACCTGTAGATCAAAATTAACAATCGCCCATGCAATCATAATAATATTTCGGCTCACAACGGCCTACTTATTCTCCTTCTAACAATTTCAGTTTGACATCGACTACTTATATGGAAACAAAAGAACATATGCTTGAGAATACTCCTCTTGGTATTCAGAACATAACACTAATTTATTATAAATCCAACTCATCAAGATCAAGGCCATCTAACTTATGCTATAATAACATCAATCAAATTGTAAACATAAACAACACGGAACTTTACAATCACACAAATTACAACTCTAAAACTTCTCTATATAACAGGATTTCCAACAAGGCGCTTGAAATCTTAAATTGGGTTTTCGCCTCACCATGACCTGAAAACATAATAATCTGTGGGGGAGTGAGCTCAACAGCTCAGTGAGGAGAGATAGAAGAAAATCAGAGAATGGTGAATATAATCAATAATAAGCATGATTTTTTGAGGAATAGAGCAGATCTGGATGAATAAGAGAAATAGAAATCAATAACATATGATGAAACAATTGGGCTCCATAATCTTCGGGGACGGTCCGATTCTTTTGGTCATTGTTTTCTTATGACATTTTCTGTATTCTATGCCACATGTTACAGAGTCTATAAATTCAGTAAAATATTAGCTCGGCAATTATAATTTATTAGCAAACTCTTCTTATGTATTCATAATATGTATCACATACATTTTCATATATCATGCACGGGCGCGCCAATCACACCCTCACTATCTTATATATAGTTTATGCATTCAGATAATACATGCATCACAAAACATACTTTTATATTATGTAATCTTATCACGCTCCACATATCACAATATCACATTACACTTCACAACATTCACATGCCATATTTAATGAGATATGTATTATACATTATCATATACATATGCAAATTCACACGTGAAGTGTGGAAATTCTCCGTCTTTCCCTCCTGCCGGCTCCCGCTCGGCCCCTTCCTCCTTCTATTAAGATATATAACACAATAACACCGTCTTTCCCTTCCTAACGGCTCCCGCCCGGCCCCTTCCTCCTATATATTTACGTGTGTGTATGTATAAATATCATATAACAACACCGTCTTCCCTCCTACTGGCTCCCTCCAGCCCCTTCCTCCTATATATATGTACGTATATAATGCAATAACACCGTCTTCCCCCTCCTACCAGCTCTCGCCCGACCCCTTCCTCCAATGAGCATGAATGCAAAAGACATTTATATTTACACGCTAATAGCAACCAATGTAGCAATGATATGAATATCAATTAAATACTATGGTTTGCTTTCCAGCTCATCAACTCCATTACCGAAGAATTTCATATAGTTCACTGCATGTGTATACATACATCCAGATAACAATCAATTCATCATATTACAACAATTTGACCATTTATTATAATTTGATTCTCGGCTTATCACTTCTATTACTGGAGAATGTATGTAATTCACTGTATGTGTGTATGAAAATATAAGTTACAGTTCACTTCTTGTTTTGTAATTCTATTATCAATAAGATATATATGGTTCATTGGTTATACATTCACACATGAGTTGTAAGTCAACGGTAAAGTGATCTACTTATCTCATTCATATAAATTGAGTTCTCATTCATATTATCAACAACTGCGTATCCAAATAGTGGTGAATGTGTATGAGCATGTATAACTGTATACATCATGTCACACTTAATCACATTCATACTTCAGTATCATTCATATGCAACAATCATTTTACACACAAACTATTATCAATGTCAACCGTTCAATATTTCATCTAACCATTGATTACACTTTTAATACATAAATTCCTAATTTGTACGAGTAAGTCTTGTAGTTAGTTGTACTTCACCCTTCATACATCTTATTGTTTAACTGATAGAATTGATTAGTCCACCAACCAGGTTTTCGACTTACTCTAATTGTTCACTATAGATGATTGCTCAATAGTTATACTCAACAACATTCTCATTCTTTTATCAAAATTTTTACGCGCAGTCACAAGGTATAATACTTAATGATTTAAGCTCAGTATGCAAGTGTAAATGATCATCAAATTTCATAACGGTTTCCGAATTTATCAAGAGTGTATTGGTTCTTCCGTTCTACTTTAAGGTGGTTAAGTGTTATTATCACTAGCCCACATATAGGTTCGAGTAATTATGTATGGTTGTTATTTGTGGCAATCATCCACATACAATTCTATTAGTCATTCTAGTTTCATATGACTTGGTTACATTAAGAGCTTCAGGCTTATTCACTTGACCATAGTCACATCCAGTTAGTACATTTGAAAGTTTAAATTTTTACTTGTATACTAGTATAGTTTCACTAATTGTGCCATCATATCTTCTTCTTATTCTTGCACTAACTAACTGACCCCTTTTCACATGCAAAATTGAGAAGGGGCTTAAATGTCTAAAGTTATAGTACGAGGGTACTTAATTAAGTTAGCATATATAAGGTTAACTCATATGCATCTTGCTATCGAATGTAGTCTTGCCTCATCTTTCTTAATTCCTAATGATTGTATTCATAGTCACAAATGAATACTTGACTTCTAAACCCAAAATTGTATCATACGGCCTTCAATCGTTCATGAGCTAACTTGATTATTCATTTAAATGAACCATCACAAAATCTTTTCATCTTACTTGTAAAAAAAACATATCATTGCTTTGTGACATAGATAACTCAGTCTAATGCAGTATGCGGAATCAAGGTGGAATTTAGAAAGACTTCATCAACTTGCAGTGCAATTATTTGTGATAAGACTAAATGACGACAATAAGAAGAGACATAGACGAAGCTTACTAGAATTTATTAATTATGCGCAAAAGATCCTTAAGAATAATAAATATGGGTTACTCGCCAATAACCTGATCTAAAAGTCTTTGACAAATTTCTCAACTACTCTATGTACAATTCAGGTCTTCCCCACTCTTTGAATAGTCATTGAATCATTTCGCTATAGAAGTTTTCTTATAGTCAGATTTTCATTTTTCAAGCTTCACATACCATACTCACATTTTAAGTGCACTATTCGTGACTTTAAATACACAATCTCGATTTAGGAGGTAAAATAGTGATGATGTAGGAGTCACTTGAGTATTTCGCTTCCTAGTACATATGATGCATACGACACTACTACAATATAGTCCAAAGGCCTAGAAAGAGCTCAAGTACAGATGATCAAGGAAGATGAAGCCCCTTTCATTCTCTCTCTCTACTACTTTCAAGCTTGTCATGGCCTTACACTTGCTCTTTACTAAGATCAATTAAATATTGGCCTTCCATTATCCTTACCTACTCCTTCCACTAAAACTCGAAAATACTAAAGTATTTTGTTTGCATTTGACTACTAATATCCATTATTATTATTTATTTTATTTTTATTTTTCCTTATATACACACAATATACTCATGCATTATGTATGTGTATATGCATACACTTAAGCACACCCACATATACACCACACTCATTTATACATATTAATTTGTTTGTTCACTATTCCCTTGAAATTATCTCCTTCATTTCTCTAGAGAGTCGCTTCATTAAATCTGAAAAAAAAATATTACCAATAATAAGGAAAATTTTCATCACCGACTCTATATTTCTGTCAAATTTCATTACTCGAGTATTAGGGATTAAAACCCAGATATAAAAATCGGGATGTTACAGACTTGCTGTCAAAGGTAAGGGCAAAGGGCAGAGGGGTAGCTGTTGTTGATGGGAGGAGCACGGACACTTGTGGGCACTGGCACACTTGTGGAGGAGGTTGGGGTCGCCACAAGTGATGCTGATGAGAAGGATGTGAAGAGGGTGAGCCTTTGCTGGGTTCTTTGCCAGGGTTCTTTGCCTTGAGGCTGAAGACCAGGAGAGAGAAGTTGAGGGGGGGTGACGGCTATGAGTGGGGAGCAGGAGAGGAAAAGAATAGGGTAGGATTATTCTTGTTTGAATTTTGTTTTGTTTTTCTTTGTTGGTTTCTTCTTGACTGAAAACGAATGTGATTGGAGTTGAAATTTGAACTGTGGACAGAGATTTGGGATGAAATTTGAGTAATAGGATAAGGGATAGAGAGGAGAGAGTTTCACACTCTTCCTATTTGAAAAGAAGTTTCACACCCCAATTCATAATTAAATTTTCAAAATGAAAATCCAACAATTTGTTATCAAGAGTCTAAAATGCAATTTATTCATTCCATGCCAAATAAATAGGCCAAATAGAAATCCATTTTCCTCTCACAATCGACATGGGACTAAACAAAAAATATGGCAGAAAAGAGAGAGAACAAAAAAAACTCTTGACTGAACATGAATTGAATACAAACTCCAGCTAACTAAAACCACATAACTGTGGCCCGACGCGTGACTGAAGCTCGACGCATAGCTACAGTTTGATGCCTCTTGTACTGATAAACATGTTGGTAGTTGGTACTTCCTCCTCGCGCATGCGGATGCCATGTCCTCATCAGACACACTTTAAATTTGTTTTAGGGAGAAAAAATCACGATAACTATTCCTATTCATCTTGAATGAAATGTCATGAAATTTATGTGGTTAAAAAATAATATGGTCTGAAAAATTCTAAGCCATCTAGTAAACAGTTATTCAATTTATAACCATAAGATGAATGTGCCGAAATCTTCAAGATGCATACTTTTTTGTCTGTGTGCATTTCATGGCATCTTGATCTAGGTGGATGTTGCACACACTTTAAGGCAAACCACCATAAAGTTTCGTAAGAAGCAAGAAACTTTAAGTATGTTCCAAGGTATGAGATTTCGCCGGTTTCGTCACGATTTCAGTCATGTCGTCTCGGTTTCAGCAAGTTTCGGACAAAGTTTTGGTAAGTTTTGAAGTCTTGGACAACACACATTTGCTATGGTCAATTTTGGTACGCTTTAAATAGTTCCGTAAGTTTCAAATGAAATATACCGAAATCTAAAAAAATGAAGAATGTAATGTGTTGATTAATAGTTTCATCTTCTTTTAACTTCTACAGACATTCAAAATTAGTATATCCTCCTTAGTTTGTCATAATTAAATCGTAATTAGAATGTTCAATTTAATTATGGTTATAACCTTAGTTAACTTTAAATTGACTGTTTTCATATTAATTTAGATTAATTTCTGACTTAACTAATTGAATATTAGAAGCTCGCTTTGCTTGATTTAACAGCAACTTCTAGCATACTATACGCATTTTGCACATTATGTATGCAAAGAATCAAAGATGCCTAATGTTAATATACACTTGAAACTGAAACCAAAACTTTTTTTGAAACCGGCAAAACTAACGAAACTCATTGAAACCTTTGATTATAGAAGGTCCAAAACCGAGTTCTCGAAACTTGTTTGCTCATATGTATGCGTGCATATCTGGAGGATCTGGATCATTCAGGCCTTGTCTGGCAACAGATTAAGGTAAAAGAAATAAAATGAGGGACTAAATCAGATAATCCATCAGCATAATAGATACGATGAAGGGTTAAACAGGTTAACCCATGATCAAAACAGATGAGAAATTCTTATGCACATGTGATTGGTTGGTTAGAGAGAGGTTTATCTACAAATTCTTATACAAACAGAAGGGTTCTCTCTTAACCCGTCGAGAGTGTGAATTTAATCCCTCAATTTTTAGGAGTTAACTCCACTTAATCCTAGAGAGGTTAAATAAATCCTTGTATCTTTTTTTTGTATTTGGCTCTTGGCAGGTTAAGACAGAATTAAATTCTTAACCCATGTCACTTTTTATGCTTGTCAGATTAAGGGAGATAAGCTCCCTTAACTCATGTTGCCAAATGGCCCCTTGAGAACCGACCACATATGATGGGTCACCCAAAGGGTGATCCGCAAACTCGTTATCAGTCCATGAACCTTAATTAGTCCAAAATTGGCAGGTCGAGTGGTTTGTAAACTATTCATGCGCTAATCAAGTGGTTAGAAAAAAATCTTAGTTCATCCATAGAAAATCGATACTATTTAATATGTAGGTAATAGTTTTTCTAGCCACTAGTTATCTCATACTTTGACTAATTAAGATGCATAGTCAAAATGAACAGTATGGATCTCCATGGTATATCCAATTATGAAGGTGTCAGGAAGCTTATTTTGGTGTTGGCATCTAAAACATAACTCTACATGTGATCGTGAATTGGTTTACATTTGATGCATTATGCACTTGGAAATTCTTGGGTTTAGATACATAAATACTAGAAATTTTAGTGAGAGGGAACCATCAGCAAGAACCTTAGCTAGCCACTAACTTGGAAAGGCTTAAATTGCAGAAAGATTAATTTAACTATTTATGGGTGTATTTACATGTTAAGATAATTATGTGAATACTAAAAACCTACTTGTGATAACAGATTAAATCTACTATCTATTTAACAGTTGATGAAAAGTACATCTACGCATATGTCATACATGCTTTTTAAGGCTTTACAGAAAGGCCATCTCATGCTCATAGTTTTCCTGAATTTCACACCAAATCATAAAGGGTTGACATAATGTTGGCAGCCAACATTTTTGCAAATTCTTTCATGGGCCTTCTTTTCTTTCAGTCATGGACTCATGCTCCATAGACCAAAACGTTTTGACAAGAAAAAGATTGGGCAATGATGGGGATGAGAGAGCAAAAGACATTGAAGTAGAACAAAATGAATTCAACTCAGACTAGGCCAATAAAAGAATTTATCTTATACGATTTATTTCCATTTATTATGATCCATTGTCTCAAAAGACCTACCTTTGCCATAGTACACCTGAAAAACTCATTACAAAATATGGTTTTAGCAAAGCATTACAGGAATATTAGCAGAGGAAACAATGTTATTGACATGTTAATTCATCATTCCTTTGACCCGTAGAAATTAAAGAGCTGGGTTTCTCTTTTACAATGAATTTATTTCACATTTCCTTTTTTTCCTGATATGCTCTAAATATCTAATATTCAGAAGCATCTTTTCTATGTAAAAATAGGCCTATGCAAGTTAAAAACCATCCTCTCAATATTTGATAGAAGTTAGAACAGTACTCAAACCTAATTCCAACCTACCCCTCGATATTTTTCAAGCTCGACATGATTGAAGATCTTGTTCCATCAGAATTACCACAATCCCTAATTGCTTACTGTTCTAACAGAATTATTACAACACCTAATTGCTTACCACAACACCTAAAAATATGTGTTTCTCTTTTACCATGAATTTATTACACATTTCCTTTTTTCCTGATATGCTCTAAATATCTAATATTCAGAAGCATCTTTTCTATGTAAAAATAGGGCCATGCAAGTTAAAAACGCCCTCTCAAGATCTGATAGAAGTTAGAACAGTACTCAAACCTTATTCCAACCTACCCCTCGATATTTTTCAAGCTCGACATGACCTAAGAGCTTGTTCTATCAGAGTTACCACAACACCTAATTGCTTATAGTATCAAAACATAACAAGTCTTGCCCAGCAAAACTAAGAACATTCTCATTCCAAAGATTCAAGTAAGCTATTGAATTTCAATCTTAGAACTATCTTCCTGGATACATTTATAGTTCTTCATCCTTATCGTTCTTCATCCTTAACATGAGAAAGAAATCTTGCCTCTGATGACATTGCCCATATCATAATTCTAAAACCATGCATAAATCCACCCAAACCAAACAAGCAAAATTGTACCAAATTCTAACCAGAATTTCATGTTCTAATCAAATTTCTTAAAGAAGACATATAAAGCTATCTGCCGCAGATAACTCGGTGTAAGTATACACCCAGGAAGCTTTCCAGGACAAGCTACAAAGTGAATGTTAAATCTTTAAAAGAATTTCAAATAATTATGGTAAAAGAACCAATGGAAAACACTTACTTTGAGATATCTTATCAGGCCTTCAAGTCTTAATATAAGAAAAAAAGAACACATTACTGCCTGCCAACGGGGAGAACTTAAAGACCATGTAATAACTATCAAAGCATACTCACAATGTTTTTAACCAGCATTTTCTGGTCTTAACTTCCCCTGAAGTTCCTTAAGAGACCCAATTAGAATCCTTCAATATCAAGATTAAACACTTTTGTTCGAGCACAAGTGCAAGAAGAATTCAAATCCTACATTACTAAATAATATAGTGAAATTTAACTGGCATTTCAAGTTTTCAACTTCCAATGGAGTATCTTTAGGAGAGCTAGTTAGGCCTTCAACATTAAACGGAAAAGGCTACAGGATAACATAAGAAGAATCCATAGCCTATATCTGTTGTCAAACCATGGTATTGAGACCCAATTGGGGCTTCGGTGTTAGCATAAAGTTATGGATTCTCCAATTTCACACCAAACACGTTAGGCCTTCAATCTTCAACTACAAGAGAAGAATGCATTGTCTGCATTGTAGGTATCAAAGCATAATCCATTACACAAGACATTATACCTATCAAACCATGGTGTTAGACTTGAATCCCCATTAAGCCAATTAAGCGGCAAGCCATTATAGTACCAAACCAGAAAGTACAGAGAAAGGAGCTTACTTTATCAAGCTTCTCAAAGGAATCAGCCCGTCTAGGGACCCACCCCATGATCGCCTCTCCGGCCACAGCCGCAAGCCACGCCGGCCACCCCGCCGCCACCTGTTCCCCTTCCACCGCCTTCGGGACTCCTCCGACCACTCTCAACTGCACCAACTGCCCCGAATTGGACCTCGGCCTCGGCCTCGGCCTCCTCTCGATCTCCTGCCATTTCCAACCCTAATCGGACCGCTCCCTTCTTTCTTCTCGAAAACGACCTCGTCCCTCCTCGAATGAGACGTCAGCTTCGCCGGAGCGATCGCAGGCGCCGCCGCGGGCTGAGGGGGCGGCCGGTCCTTGGGCTCTCCCTGCTATCCTCGATCGCCGAGGGCTTTCCGCAGGCGCAGCCCATGGGAAGTTGCTGGAAGGCGCTAGTACGAACTTCGAGGCGATGTAGGGAATCGGATTTGGGGATGCGGAAGCGTGTCGTCCGCGTCGGAGTCCATTAGAGTTAGGTTAGGGCTTCTTCGTTTTCTGTGGCTCCTAGGGTTTTGAGAGGCTCCCTCTTTTTTGTTTTCTATGGCTCGCTGTTGGATTTTGCTCGGAGTGGGGGATCTACGGGGAGACTGCAAGTAGACGAAGGCAGTCTGTCGCGTTGCAGAAGAGACAAAATAATGGAGCTTTAAGAGATATGTCGAGTTCTTTCGCAGTTTTTCCCTGAAATTTTGTTTATTTGCTTGGGCCTCCTCCGACGCCGAACGTTTGGAAAGTTTTTCAGTATACTACTTATCTGCAATTTGCAATTCTATGGCGACATCCTCTAGTTGGGGGGAATGGAGGCAGGACGCAAAAGTAACGTTGAGGACCTGAAACTAAAACAAAGGGGAAACGACAACCACAATGTCACCAAGAACAGATTCACACCTCCAGACTGCAATAATGCCAAAAGGTTTTAAGTTCAGGGGGCAAATGACAAATCTCTATTCAAACAATGCAGACTTTATCGCGTTCGGTTCGTGTGTGTGAGCCACACACATATGATAAGAAGTCCAATCTCGTATTGACACGTGTATTGACCCTCTTATAATATGTTATGTGTTTAGTCTCACATACATATTATAAGAGATTATAAGAGGTCAAATTCACGTGTCAATGCGAGATTGGACTTCTTATTGTATGTGTGTGTGACTCACACACATGAACTAAATCCGACTTTATCGGTTTCACGGGCACAAGTTTAGTCACCTTAATTCCTCTATTAAATCTGGAGCTGGGGTTCGTAGTTTAAGGACTTAGATTTACTCTAGTAAAACTCAATTATCCATTTGAATTTTATTAACTTAATATTCTTGCTTGGCTTGAGTTCTTAGGTTTCCCATGGATCCAATCTGTAGGCCTACGTATTCAGCCCCCTTCCATGGTTACTGGCTACTCATCTTTACAAAGTATGTGGTTCTCACTTTTTACAAGGCATATGTTGCTGCCAACTTTTAATTTTAACGAATTGAATCTTAGAAATAAATGTTTCATGCACACTTACTGTTAGCATCATCCCATTCTTTAAAGAGTTGTATGTTGGGGACTATTCGTGTCCTTGGAATACCGAATCTCCGTGATTGTTTGCCGACAGATTAATAATGTGACTAGACAATGATAAATAGAATTTTAACATTTTACAGAAAGATCTCATAATTATGCCATGCACGTGCATGCACGTGTCAGAGAAAACCAGTAGAACAAGTAATCTCAACGAACTAATACAAACACAAACACTAAGATTTAACATGATTGGAAAATATCTCAGTAACAACCTAAGATCAATTCATCCAAGAAAGATCAATGATCCGGGACAGATAAAAGACCTCTTGAGCAGGACAATCGCAGCAAGATCGTCAAAAGAGAAGGGGATCGAGTTGGCTTTTGGAACTGGATCACTTGCTAGCCATCACGCTCGTCTTTCTTCCAGATCATTAGATTGTTATCCGCTGGCAACAGCATCTCGAATTGGTTTAGCAAAGCAGACTCGCACTTGAGTGGCCTCACGTTTCACCCAGTCATTGTCGTTATTGCGACTAATGAAGGGTCAACCGCCACCGTCAAGGAGGCCTGCAGTAGCCAATGGGACTCGGCCATTTATCATCTAAAGGACTACTGTTGGAATGCCCTTCACTCACCAACTTTCTCGTCAGGTTTGAAATCTACATATATGCCCTCTCTCATAGTATTTCATATCAAAAGTTTCATTCCTCTCGCCGCGCTTTTCTTACATCAATTTCTTCTCACTCTAAACTTATTTTACCTTGACTGTTAAATATCCAAATTCGAAAATTTATGGTAGATGAAATCAAGGCACTTGAGAAGAACAACAAATGGACTCTTACCTCTCTGCGTCCTGGCGAGTAACACAATGGCTACAAGTGGATTTATAAACTACAAGTCTGAAGATATCATTGAGCATTATAGGCAATATTAGTAGCGAAAGATTTCACTCAAGCTGAAAATCTTGATTACCATGAACTTTTGCCCTGGTGGTGAAGCTTCTTATAGTTGTTGCCTTCTTATTGTTGTTGCAATACACAACTGGCCCTTATATAAAGTGAATGTGAACAATGCTTTACTCCATGACGATTTAGGTGAGAAAGTCTATTTGAAAATCCCACCCAAGTTTTCAAACAAGGGGAGCATTGTGTGTAAATCTCTCTATCGTCTCAGTCAAGCAAAAAATGTTGACCCATGTGTAGGAGAGTGGAGTCAATCATGTACGATCGTACGAGGTTCTTTTTAAAGAGAAAAAAATGGAGCGAAGCGTCTGTTTATGGGCCCCGACACTTTATTTCATAGCCCACATGGGTGAGAAGAGAACCGTTGCAGTTTTCTCTTTCGTACTTCTATCTGCTTACCCCCATTTTGTATAGAGAGATATGATTGTACATGTGTATTGCATATTTAGTGTCACATATGTCACATTTTTTTCATTTATTTTTGCAATAAAACTCTACTATTTAATTCATTTTCATGTCTAGTGGTATACATGGTAATTAATAGAGAAAGAGGAGACATGGACAAGTTGATCCAATTAAATCTGGAGTTTTAAAAGCTCAAGCAAATGATGAAGATCTACTCAAATTTAGAGATTTAGAAGTAAGTTTATCCAAAGAGTGAAGCAAATAACACCAGATAAAATTAGTTAAACAGAATTTTGAAGATCCATTTGATTAACTTGAAAATCAACGAAGATAGAGGCAAATTCAGAAGTGCAAAGGCAGCCCTATCAATCTACAAAGAGATATCTAAAGAATTGAGATGTATATTCAGAATATTTAGAGAGATAAAACACAAAACAACTGAAGATCAAGAGGGAAAATAAAAAATTATCTCCAACATTATCAGAAAATCTTTTCTGTTGGGTTAGCGATTTGGTCTCATCTTTAAGCGCGCTTTACCCTCCCCATTTCTCTTATAAATACCACCACATGCAAAAGGCAAAAGAGCACCAAACTGCAGAGAGAAATCCTAGGCTAGTTTTTGCTCTAGGTTAGTTTAGGTTTTCTCTTTTTTTAAATGTAATTTTAATTTCTTTATAGTTTAGATTAAAAAGAGTTTCATGAACAAAAAGAGAGAAACAATTGTGTTTAGAGTGACATTAAATGTAATTTTCTTTAAAGAGAGTTGTATTGAGAGTTACAGTCAATGTAACTTTCTCACTTTTCTTCATTGTACTCAACTTAGCCGATCGTTGTTCTTTTCTATTGTTTTGCTTTATTTTACTCCAAGGTACGTTAATCAACAGAACGATCAAGGTATGTTATTCTTTTTTAAGTCTTTCCTTTCCTATTTATTAGTTTTAAAATTAACTTTAAAAAACAAAAGCTTTTCTTCTTCTTTATTCTTTTCATTTCTTTCTTTTTTAACTTATTAACTCTTTTAACTTAAATGATTTCAAAACCATCTTCTATCTTCCACTTTCTTTCTAACTTAACCTAGTTTTTTTCCTTTTTCTTTTCAAAAATAAAGAAGAATCTTTAACCAGTTTTAGTAACTTAAAAGAATATCAAAAATGCTTCTATCACTTTTCCTCTTTGTGGATCATGACCCGCATAGCCACTTGCTATAAGCGGTAGCATTGACAACCAAGCACATTTTTAAACTCTGTATTTTTTTGTGCACAGGTTAGACTCGATAAAATTTTGGCGCCATTGTCGAGAAGGGACAGTAAGTTTTTTTTAAGTTTACTAATAGTTTAACTTTCTTCTCTGTTTTTGTGTGCAGGGGATGAATTAAAAAAATCTATGCCGCAGTGGACATTTTTGTTGGCCCAAAGGCCCATCACTCTAGTTTTGATGATGATTAACTCATATAGTTATAGTACTAATGATCTTGTGTTTAATTAATCTCAGATTTATGATCAAGATCTTAGTAGGTGTTTAACTTCAACAAAGAATCTAAAGTCAAGTTTTGGAGCTAACACGGTTTGATTCAAGAGCCTATGCATCAAGACCACATCAAGTACTCAAGAGGAGTCTAGCTCTTTAAATCAAAGTTTGGACCAAGTCAAGAAGGAGAAGAAGACTTCAAGTGAAGACTTCAAGAGAAGACTTGAGTCTAGGTTGTTTTTTTTAAGATTTTGTTTTTAGATAAAATGTAAAGGATAGAATAGTTGGTGGATTGCTCAAGTATACCATATACACTCGCACACAAGATTTAGATGTGTTTTCATAAAAGAGTTTTTATTTTGAAAAAATACATAAGAGTTTTCATTTTGGAAAATACCGTTTTGATTTTTGGAGTTTAATATATACATGTGTTTTAACCAAAACTATTTTAGTGCTTATTGACAAAAACATAGATATTTCATCATATATGTGTAATGGATCATATCCATACACTCTATGCTTTAAAATTGTTTAAAATATCTTGTTTTTGTATTTGGAGAAGTTTTGGAAAAATCTATTTGGAAAAATACAGATTTTGTTTCATGTCAAAATTTCTAAGTTACAAAAATATTTCAAAATGTTTGTAACATGTCTTGATTTTACTCAAACAAGTTTGTATATCAAAGTATTATACTGAACTTATTTTTGTAGATTTTTAGAGGATTTATGGGATTTTATTTTAAAAATAAAACCAAGTTTTTAAATCCTAAAAAATTGTTTTCTGGCTTCTGCCGGTCGACCGGGCTGGTCGACCGAGCAAGGAGTCGGTCGACCGACATGCACAGAACGTGCACGCCAGTTTGGCTGGAGGGCCGGTCGACCGACCCGGTCGACCGGCTAGAGAGCTCTGCTCTCTGGAAAGCCCCGGTCGATCGGGTCGGTCGATCGGCAGAGAGCTCTGCTCTCTGTTCCAGGCCACGATCGACCGGGCCGGTCGACCGCTGGCTCAACGGTCAGAAATCTGACCGTTGGCCGGTCGACCGGGCCGGTCGACCGACAGCCGTTCAGGCTGCAGTTTTGCCCCAACGGCTAGTTTTTCTAGCCTATAAAAGGGAGGCACCCATGGACTGTTTTGAATAAGATTTTAAGTGGGTTTTTGCACCAGTTTTTCCTACTTTATTAAGAGGTTTTCTCCACTTGTATTTGAGACAAATACTTCCATTCAAAAGGAGAGTTTATCAAGAGTTTTTAAAAGTGATTTTCTTGAGTTTTTCACCACCACATTCAATTCAAGTTTTCTCTCAAACACTTGAGCTATCCATTGTTATACCTATCCTATAGGGATCTTTATTGTCAGAGGATTTTAGGTGATCAAAGTGTTGTGATCACCAAAGTTTTCATCTTTGCTTTGAGGAGGCGGACTTGTGTGTTCGCGATTGTTTCGAATTCTAGTGAGAGCTCATTGTAGAGGTTCGGCCTCGGCAAGCTTGCGTGCTTGCGGTGTGTAGTTCTTGCGGGAATGAGTGAAGGGACTAGAGAATCCAAGAGTTCTAGTGGGAACTCCTTGTAGGTGTTGCGGCACCGAGTGATCCGGTGGGATCGGTTTATAGTGAAAATCCTTCAAGTGTTGAAGGCGGGTGTTGACTGATTTTTCCTGCACACAAAAATTAGAATATTAGATTAAGAATAGATCGTGCGAGGAATCAGTTCTAATCCGCGGTAGCAAGGCTATGCGGGTCGTGATCCTCAAGGAGGGACTGCGATGGAAGCGTTGAGCAAGTTTCTCTAAAAATTTATCTTTTTAGTTATTTTGTTAGTCACGATGGTATTTACAATGAGTTGTGGAAAAGAATATTGGAGAGATGTGGATTTAATCTACGAAAAAGAAAAGAAAAGAAACAAAAGGAAAACTTATCTCTTTATTTGCTTGCCGTTGAACCGTTGCGATGATTTCCCTTTTCTTGGAAGGCGTACAAGCACGGCTTATGGGATCGTCCGCCTTCTTAATCTACTCTACGAAATAAAACAACAAGCTATGAAGACTTGTTCATCGCCATGGGCCGTCAAGGTTCCTTCTTCGGCTAGGTAGTCTCAAAGCGTCAAGTTCTCACGGTTTGCAAGACATCAGAGAAGGAAACAATATAGAAAACAAGATCAAAGAGAACAAGAACACAACATAAAATAGAAGAGATGAACAAATAAACATAACAAAAACAAACCTTTAAATGGATTTCATTAACAATTGAAGAAGAGTTGGCTTACACCGCTGTCACCTCAGTACAAGCATGGACTCTTTCCTCCATGAAAGCTTCCTCCACTCTCAGAATTTACAAAAGATAAACAAAAAGAAAACTAACCTAGAAGAAAGAGAAAAAACCCTAAAAATCTGAACTTTGGCCCTTTGCTGGACGCTGGACGCTGTTTACGTTGCACTGCAGGTGATATTTATAGGTGTTGGAAGATGTAGAGTCCTAGTACAACTCTCCCAAAAAGATCTTATCTCCAGAAATTCAAATCTGTCCTGCAACTTCTTATCATGTTGAATCTACGGATTGAATTGGAAAGTTTGATCAACATAAGAGTTGTAGGTCTTCAAGTCTTCTTTCTGGAGCATCTTGAATCATCGGATTTGCATAACTGTAGCAAAAGTTATGATTTAAACACTAAAACGTGTACAGTCTGAATCCGAATTCTTTGAATTTTTATCTTTGCACTCTCTTTGGCTTTTATCCTCATCCTGCAAGAGTTTAGGGTTGGGTAGAATTCTATCCTTCCCTCATCTTTAATAATTGCAACTTTAGCCCTTGCATAATTGCACTTTGACAATTGATATTTGCACTTTTACTCTTGGGCTTCAAATATGGGCTTGGATCTGGGCTTTTGGGCTTTATTTATTATAAAATAATTATTCGAGGCCTGCACACAATAAATTACAAATTATTAATAAATGTGCAGAATTAAATGAATAAATATGAAAATGTGATGGTAAATATGATGATAAAAATGCACTTTTGACTACCAATCACACCCCCACACTTATCTTTTTGCTCGTCCTCGAGTAAAAATCAAAAAGAAAGAGAAAAATCTAACCTAGCTAACTCACTTTCGTAGGAATCACGATTGCACTTAGCACGTGCAACAAGCCGTTAAACCTCTAGGTTACCCTAGAGGACGAGTGTTGTCTCGTGAGGGTTTTCAGCGGATTGCACCCACAAAATCCATAAAAAGAAAAATATTTGAATTATCATTGAAGAGACTAAGTAGTCTATAAGTTTTAGGATCCTCATTTTTATTCATTCTTTAAACTTAGTCTTAAAGTTAATTGTTTTCCATTTTAGGTAAGAATTAAAATTGAATTTCTAATATAGTCTTTTTCGTTACCAAAAATCATATGCATCCTTATGTTTTTACTAGGAATTCCTTAACTTGGACTCTCATGCCTCTTTATTATTTTTATAACTTCATCTAATTTTCTTTCGTGTAAGTATCAAGGCTTCTTGAGGCCCTAATACCTAACTAATTGTTTATTAGATGTGTTAATATAATTTTTTTTTTGGCATGTATAACTCATCTAATTTTCTTTCGTATAAGCATCAAGGCTTCTTGAGGCCCTCATACCTAACTAATTGATTATTAGATGTGTTAATACATATATTATATTTCTTAGTCTTCTTAGGCTTTCTAATCCACCCATGTAACGAACTTAAAGTCGATGACTCCCAAACCGGTTGGCTTTAGGGCACCAGGTGAGAAAACACCCCGCGGACTCAAATTCGAGTGAACTAGGCCCCAAAACTAAGGACTTTATTTTATTTACTCACCTTTAGGCATGAATACTTATGCTTCTTGAGGCACATGTATCAGCTTAATTGGTGATTTTTTTTTTCTCTTTTTTTTTTTTTTATATGAGGCACAAGGTCTTTGTCTTAGAATCCTAGATATGCATTTGGTATGCATATTTCATTAAGGTAAAAATCAAGACTAATTATTTATTCAATTTCTCTCCTATACCTAAAAATTTAAACAATTTATTTATTTTGACCAAGTTTTTAGAAATCCTAATCGTGATTTTCCTAATCCTTAAAACTAACTTAGATTTCTTTCAAAAAAATAAGTCAAAATATTTCCTTTTTATAACATTTTTTTTTTAATTTTTTTTAAAAATTTTTTTTTAGCAAATTTTTTTTTTGTTAGTTTCTACTTATGTTAGTATGTTAGTAAAGCCCACCCCCACACTTACCTCATGCATTGTCCTCAATGTATGAAATGAATGCATATATGCATGAAAAAGAACAAGGGAAGGCGGAAAATTACCTTAGGGGGTGGTTCCGGTGGTGGTCTAATTGGGCCAAGCGTTGCTACCCAATCAAGATAACATAAAATTTCATGGAGGAACCCACCAAAAATTTTTCGTGTATAACCCACAAAAATGTATGTGTGATCATTTTTTAAAATTTTCACCCATCAAATTTCCAAATTTCATAATAAATTTCAGAGTCAATTGTGTCAACCTCCTTGTCCCAAAATGGAGTATGAAAAGATGGAATTATTGACTTGGACAATATAGGTGCGGGAACGAATACCGACTCAGGGAAAATGCTCAAATCAAGTAAGGGCTCAGGAGTCGGGCTAGGTTCAAGAATTGGGTCCAAGTCAAGAAATTGAAACTCAAGTCCACAATCTTCTTCCCACAATGGAATGTGACCTAATATGGGTGATATCTCTTTACTTCCAATATTAAGGAATTCTAGCTCATCGCCATACAATTCTTCAAAACTAAGGTCAACATCTTCCGTCAGAATTGTACAATCAGTTTCAGAAGTAAAGAGATTGTGAGAATCTAGGTCAAGTTCAATATGATCATCTAAAATGGGTGATTCAATTTCATAATGAATTGGAATAGGATCCAATGTGACTCGGGAGAAGTGAAATCAGGTGGAGACACTGGAGTCATTATTGGATCAGGAAGTAAAATTGAATCATCAAGTGGGAGATCATGATCATATTCATGCTCAAGTTCTATTTCAGGAAAGGAAAAACTTGCCAAATTATCAAGATTTGGAGTTTCGGCAAGTTCAGATGATGGCACTGAAATAGAATCTTGTTGTCCAAAGCAACTTGGTTCGTCGGCTCTAAGAGAGTGGTCAGCGATATCAGAATTTGCCGAACTGTAAGAACGCAAAGATTGAACCATCATATCTAAATCATGCTCGCGAGCTAATCTAGCCTGAGTCATGGCTTCAAGCCTCTTTGGAATTGGATTTGGAAAGAGGAAGTGAGATCGTGATGAAGTTGTGAGTCGGTGGACTCACGCATCATCATGTCTAAGATTGATGGTGGTTGTTGCTTGGACTCGTGCATACTCATCATTTCCCCAATAGATGGTTTTCTATTCTGAATGGGTGGATCTGAGTATGAATCTTGGGAAGAATGTGGACTAGATGGATATGGAGGACAATTTGGTTGAGAATTAGACTCGGGGGACTCGAAACCCCATGAACTCTGTGACGAGTTGAAATTATTATGGAAATTATAGTCATAAGATGGGGGGTGTGGGTTATATTCATTCGGATAAGACCATTCCGGCACACTAGATTGGTCAAAGTTAGGGTATGCCGGGTTGGTAATATCCGAATAATAGTTAGGGGTGTAATATGGATTAAAATTGGAATTATTCTTATATGCCATATCACACCAACACAAACACAACAAACAAATAAACAAACAAAAAAAGAAAAATTCTAACCTAAGTTAGGGTAGACCTATGACCTAGACGACTCCTAACTGGTTAGACCGTCCACAGGAGGTTGGGTGCAGACTTTGACCACGAGTTAATCAGCCAGGTCAGGGCAAGAGTGGTGGGAGGTTTTCCGTCAAAGACGTTCCTTAATTAAATAACCACCAATCTTCGGGCTTTCGGCCCTCAATCCCTTTCCTAAACACTGATTTGGCAAGAGTCAACTTCCAGCACTGTTCCCCTTAGGATAATCTCCTAATTGAGTCCGAGATGTCCCTAGGGCCAACGTCTACTCTTTTTTAGTTAGGCTTGGGTTAGTGAGTGCTTGGGATATGATTTTTGGGCTAAGGAAGGGTGATGAAATCCCCACCTTATCTTGTTAATGGGTTATGCCCTTAAGATGAATTAGTGCAAGTGTACAAGATAAATAGATAAGAATCACTCAAAGCAGAAAATCAACCAAGAGATGAGTCCTATTCTACATGCAATGCGTACGTACCTTGCTCCTCCAGCACTCTTCAACAGTAAATAAAAATAATTGAAAAGACACGTGCCTAATATGCAAACGTCTAATCAAATTTTATTTTTAACAACCAATAATTTACTGTTGAATTATTAGCAATTTACAGGTATATCACAGAACAAATCAGAACAGAGCAGAAAGCAGAATTTTTAACTTGAAGCACCCTGCAAAAATTTGGATCAGTAATTCACCACTGTTGCCGCGTTTCCGCGGCTCTGGCCGCGGATCCGCGGCAAAACAGTGGGTTCTGGTGCTCTGCCTTCGAGGGCAGAGGCACAGAATAGCAATATGTCCACTGCTGCTGCTATATTTCTGTTTCCTGTTCTCCAAACCTGCAAACAGAAAAGAATAAAGAATTAGTTAAAAATTAAATTTTTTGTTTTAGAGATAAACTTACCGTCCCTCCCCGGCAACGGCGCCAATTTGTTGACTGATTTTTCCTGCACACAAAAATTAGAATATTAGATTAAGAATAGATCGTGCGAGGAATCAGTTCTAATCCGCGGTAGCAAGGCTATGCGGGTCGTGATCCTCAAGGAGGGACTGCGATGGAAGCGTTGAGCAAGTTTCTCTAAAAATTTATCTTTTTAGTTATTTTGTTAGTCACGATGGTATTTACAATGAGTTGTGGAAAAGAATATTGGAGAGATGTGGATTTAATCTACGAAAAAGAAAAGAAAAGAAACAAAAGGAAAACTTATCTCTTTATTTGCTTGCCGTTTGAACCGTTGCGATGATTTCCCTTTTCTTGGAAGGCGTACAAGCACGGCTTATGGGATCGTCCGCCTTCTTAATCTACTCTACGAAATAAAACAACAAGCTATGAAGACTTGTTCATCGCCATGGGCCGTCAAGGTTCCTTCTTCGGCTAGGTAGTCTCAAAGCGTCAAGTTCTCACGGTTTGCAAGACATCAGAGAAGGAAACAATATAGAAAACAAGATCAAAGAGAACAAGAACACAACATAAAATAGAAGAGATGAACAAATAAACATAACAAAAACAAACCTTTGAATGGATTTCATTAACAATTGAAGAAGAGTTGGCTTACACCGCTGTCACCTCAGTACAAGCATGGACTCTTTCCTCCATGAAAGCTTCCTCCACTCTCAGAATTTACAAAAGATAAACAAAAAGAAAACCTAACCTAGAAGAAAGAGAAAAAACCCTAAAAATCTGAACTTTGGCCCTTTGCTGGACGCTGGACGCTGTTTACGTTGCACTGCAGGTGATATTTATAGGTGTTGGAAGATGTAGAGTCCTAGTACAACTCTCCCAAAAAGATCTTATCTCCAGAAATTCAAATCTGTCCTGCAACTTCTTATCATGTTGAATCTACGGATTGAATTGGAAAGTTTGATCAACATAAGAGTTGTAGGTCTTCAAGTCTTCTTTCTGGAGCATCTTGAATCATCGGATTTGCATAAATGTAGCAAAAGTTATGATTTAAACACTAAAACGTGTACAGTCTGAATCCGAATTCTTTGAATTTTTATCTTTGCACTCTCTTTGGCTTTTATCCTCATCCTGCAAGAGTTTAGGGTTGGGTAGAATTCTATCCTTCCCTCATCTTTAATAATTGCAACTTTAGCCCTTGCATAATTGCACTTTGACAATTGATATTTGCACTTTTACTCTTGGGCTTCAAATATGGGCTTGGATCTGGGCTTTTGGGCTTTATTTATTATAAAAATAATTATTCGAGGCCTGCACACAATAAATTACAAATTATTAATAAATGTGCAGAATTAAATGAATAAATATGAAAATGTGATGGTAAATATGATGATAAAAATGCACTTTTGACTACCAATCAGCGGGGACGTAGAGCAAGTGTGCTCGAACCTCGAAACAATTCTCCTGTGTTTGCGATTGCTCTCTCTCTCTCTCTATCTCTTACTTATTTATATCTTGCATGCTTATATTGCTTTCATCTTTATACGCTTGATATATTGTGCTTATATTGTTATATGCTTGGGGATTGTTTGCTAACACTTGTATTCAACCAAGAGAGCCAAAGCGGCACCTTAACTCTTATCTAGAGGAATCTTGAGGAGTTAGTCTAGAGCCCTTCACGGGGAATCCGGCTACACTCTTGTGTTATACTTGGTGTTTAGCTTAAGAAGTTTTAATTTGCATAAATAGTTTTAGTTCCGCATTAATTGACCATTAGATTAGCTAGTCACTTATTCACCCCCCTCTAGGTGATTACAATTGGTATCAGAGCCAAGTGCTCTTGATTTGGGTCTAACCACCTTGAGTTAAAGATCCTTATTTTATAGCTAATCACAATATTTGTTTACACACACATGGATTTCATGTCACCTCCCACTTTTGACATTCTTAACATCCAAACTTGGAAGGTTAAGATGTCTATGTACCTCAAAGGCCTAGGCATTCATATTTATCTTGCTACTACTAAAGATTCATATGTTAATAATAGCAAGTATATTGAGGCTAACTCAAAAGCCATTCATGCTTTGAAGAGTACCCTAAATAATAATTATTTATGTAGGGTTGCTAATCTTGACTCGGCTTTTGTAGTATGGAACACCATCATCTCCCTTGACGAACAAGAATAATATTATGTAGGGAGCGACTCGGATGTTGGAAGTGAAGCTTCCAATGTATGCTACATGGTCCAAGGGGATAACCCCCTTGAGGTAACTACCGAATCCGAGGTAGAAGAGGATGTTGATATGTCATATGATGAACTTGCATCTTTTTGTCAACAACTTCTAGAAAAATATGACATGCTTAAAAAGGATAATAAGAAAATGAAAAACAAATTTGATACCATGTTAAAAGAAAAAGATTCTTTTCAAACTAAATTTGAAAATGTTTCAAAAGAAAATGAATGTTTGAAAAATGAAAATATTTTCTTACTTTCTAAATTGAATGATCTTTGTGAAGGAAACACTTCTTTGAAAAATACTATTGTTTTGGTGGAAAAACAAAAAGAACTTGCTTTGCAAGAAAACAACTCTTTAAAAAGAAAAGTTATTTCAAAAGAAAAAGTTAATGTTTCTAAAAAGAAAAAGATTGTTGATCATGCTTTTCATGCCACAACCATTGATAAAAATGAAGTAAATTTTTGAAAAATAAAATAGATTGTTTGAGCTCAACTTTGAGCAAATGTGCATTTAATCATTCTAGATTGGAAATCTTGTTTCAAAAGAAACAAGCTCCACATGTTCATGCACATCACCCACAACATGCATATGCACACTTTGCACGTCTTGATCACACTCACACACATATGTATCCTAGAGTGTACAAGTGTACACATTGCGGCCACAAAGGCCATTTAGCAAGATTTTGTTATGATAGAATTAATTCTTTAAATTTTGCTAATAAGAATGTTTGGGTTCCTTACAATGCTAACCCTCGTGGACCCAAAAGAAAATGGGTACCAAAATCCCCACCTTTTGTATTTGATGTAGGTGCTGGCTCTCACAAAACGTGAGAGAGTTGGTGCCTTGGTGGTGGGTGCACATGAACTTGATGGACATACATTTAATGCACCGCTATCAAGGTGGTTTGGTGGAACGACCACCATGTTTTGGAGATTTGGAGTATAGTTCTTTTGTTTGGTAACTATCTCTAAACTCTCATTTTAGTTTTACATACTTTTACATTTGATGAATTTTTAGCATGTTTTAATTTTATGTTAAAATAATCATGCTTTGTATTTCATATGGTGAATACTTGTTTAGATGTAGTTTTTGTCAAAACTTGTGTATATACGTGTATAAGTAGTGAGCAACATTTGATTCATATACGTTTGCACTTTATTGTTCATTTGTACTCACTATATGCACATGTATAGGCTAGTTTTGATGATTCCCTCATTTACACTTATTTTGCCTATTTTTGAGTATGGTTTGCTTCATGTATATGCAATTTTTATTCAAATCTAATAAATATACATGTATATCTCTTGAGATATTTGCCTTCATGCAATTTATATTATGGACCCTTTTAAGTTTGGGATATATATGCATATTATTAGTTTTGGATAAAAACATACATATACCTAGAAGTTTATTTTTAGATGAAAAATGAATTTTTATGATTTTCATCTTTATATGAAAAATGAATTTTCATGTTTTTCACTTATTTGATTAAATGATATTTGTTTTGAGCTTCATTGATTATCTTCATGGAAAATTCTAATTACATGATTCTTGTACACTCACACTTTATTTGTTTACTCATAACATTGTTTTCATGAGATATTTTGAGCCTTATATATTTCGAGTGTCAATTCTTGTGTTTTTAGCATGCTTCATGGATTCATATGATTTGATTTCATGTTTGAAGAATCTTTAACTAGTTTTTTAAAAATTACTTTTAACTAGTCATTTATTCTACATTTGATAGTATTTTCACTATAAAAATATTTTCAAATTCTAATTTTTGAAAACCCCTACCAACTCCGTAAAGGGCGGACAGATGGGCGAGCATGCCTTGTATGCCTTATTAAAAATCTTTTATCTTGTGCATGAAAAGGGTGGTTTATTATGAGTTATATACTTGATTTACATCATATTTTCAATTGGTATCTCAATTGATATTTTTTTTATATATACTCATATTTTATTTTCTATATATGTATGCCTTCTCATTTTACATAATATCAATTTCTATTGGTATTCTCTTTTCATACATATATATGATTTGTTTGTACTTGAGTTGTAAGATATTTACATATTTAAAGCACAAAGTATGTTTATGCTAAACTTGAATTAAATCTTGATTTCAATTGATTTCTCAATTGGTACTTTGTATAAGCTTATGCATTATTTTAATTGGTATTTTTAATGTACAATAGATTTCAATAAACTTCAATTGATCTATTTATTTCAATTGGTATCCATATATTTCAATTGGTATCAATATGTTTCAATTTCCAATTGGGTTTAAATTTCATTTGGTATCAATATGTTTTACCTACTTGGTATTAAAATTTATCATATATTTCTATTGGTATCAAAATTTAATGTAAATTTAAATTGGTATCAAAATATTTTCTTTCATTGGTATCAAAATGTAAAAATGTTTCAATTTCAATTTCTCGATTTCAATTGGTATCACAAATTTCCTATTTCATATGGTATCTATATCTTGTGATATCTTGATTTGTTGATTTAAGAAGAATTCAAAATTTGTATTGTTTATTTGCAATTAGAATCATAAAATTTTGATTATTTACAAAGGTATCTCAAAAAGTATTTTATTACCTTGAGTAAATTTCAAAATTTGTTTTAAGTAATTATCAAAATTTGATTTAAAAATGTTTTGATATGTATTGCCTATATGCATGGGGAGCTTAACATCTCTTCTACATATATATTCATGTTGAGTGTATCTTATATTGAGGAGCTTGACAACTCTTCTTTATACGATACACGTGTGTAGGGGGAGCTTCACATCTCCTCTTATGCATTGTATATTATGCGTTATGTGAGGTAGGGCTTGTCATCCCTTCTTCATGTAATTCATGTATGTAGGGAAGTTAACTTAGTGTCTTCCTCTTCATGAATGTATATCACATATATCTCTTTATTGGTTGATTTGATTTCACCCCTTTGTTGATTTTTCTTTCGGACAAAAGGGGGAGAACATTATTTTGTGTTTACTTTAACCCTTTTTTGATGATTGACAAAAAGTGGGAGAAAGATTTTGAGTTTATATATGCATATTTGAGCTTTTGCATATACTGAGTTTATGCATCTTATGTTTTACAAAATGGGAGAATGTTTTTGAAAGTTTAAATAAAAGGGGGAGAAAAGTTTTTGGAAAAAGGATTTTGAATTTATGTTTTGTCTCTCACCTTATTGATGCATATATGTTTGTTTAGTTTCATGTACTTCATTGTCATATCTTATTGTTTATTGTTATGCATGAGTTAAGGGGGAGCTTCTTTCAAGCTTTACTTTAATCCATGCATATATAACTCCATGAGTTTTGTCATCATCAAAAAGGGGGAGATTGTTGGCCTAAAGGCCCATCACTATAGTTTTGATGATGATTAACTCATGTAGTTATAGTACTAATGATCTTGTGTTTAATTAATCTCAGATTTGTGATCAAGATCTTAGTAGGTGTTTAGCTTCAACAAAGGATCTAAAGTCAAGTTTTGGAGCTAACACGGTTTGATTCAAGAGCCTATGCATCAAGACCACATCAAGTACTCAAGAGGAGTCTAGCTCTTTGGATTAAAGTTTGAACCAAGTCAAGAAGGAGAAGAAGACTTCAAGTGAAGACTTCAAGAGAAGACTTGAGTTTAGGTTTGTTTTTGTTAAGATTTTGTTTTTAGATAAAATGTAAAGGATAGAATAGTTGATGGATTGCTCAAGTATACCATATACACTCACACACAAGATTTAGATATGTTTTCATAAAGAGTTTTTATTTTGGAAAATACATAAGAGTTTTCATTTTGAAAAAAATACCATTTTGGCTTTTGGAGTTTAATATATACATGTGTTTTAATCAAAACTATTTTAGTGCTTATTGACAAAAACATAGATATTTCATCATGTATGTATAGTGGATCATATCCATACACTCTATGCTTTAAAAGTGTTTAAAATATCTTATTTTTGTATTTGGAGAAGTTTTGGAAAAATCTATTTAGAAAAATACAGATTTTGTTTCATGCCAAAATTTCTAAGTTACAAAAATAGCTCAAAATGTTTGTAACATGTCTTGATTTTACTCAAACATGTTTGTATATCAAAGTATTATACTGAATTTATTTTTGTAGATTTTTAGAGGATTTATGAGATTTTATTTTAAAAATAAAACCAAGTTTTTAAATCCTGAAAAATTGTTTTCTGGCTTCTGCCAGTCGACCGGGCCGGTCGACCGAGTAAGGAGTCGGTCGACCGACGTGCACAGAACGTGCACGCCAGTTTGGCTGGAGGGCCGGTCGACCGTCCAGAGAGCTCTGCTCTCTGGAAAGCCCCGATCGACCGGGTCGGTCGACCGGCAGATAGCTCTGCTCTCTGTTCCAGGCCACGGTCGACCGGGCCGGTTGATCGCTGGCTCAATGGTCAGAAATCTGACCGTTGGCTGGTCGACCGACAACCGTCCAGGCTGCAGTTTTGCCCCAACGGCTAATTTTTCTGGCCTATAAAAGGGAGGCACCCATGGACTGTTTTGAATAAGATTTTAAGTGAGTTTTTGCACCAGTTTTTCCTACTCTATTAAGAGGTTTTCTCCACTTGTATTTGAGACAAATACTTCCATTCAAAAGGAGAGTTTATCAAGAGTTTTCAAAAGTGATTTTCTTGAGTTTTTCACCACCACATTCAATCCAAGTTTTCTCACAAACACTTGAGCTATCCATTGTTATACCTATCCTATAGGGATTTTTATTGTGAGAGGATTTTAGGTGATCAAAGTGTTGTAATCACCAAAGTTTTCATCTTTGCTTTGAGGAGGCGGACTTGTGTGTTCGCGATTGTTTCGAGTTCTAGTGAGAGCTCATTGTAGAGGTGCAGGCTCGGCAAGCTTGCGTGCTTGCGGTGTGTAGTTCTTGCGGGAACGAGTGAAGGGACTAGAGAGTCCAAGAGTTCTAGTGGGAACTCCTTGTAGGTGTTGCGACACCGAGTGATCCGGTGGGATCGGTTTATAGTGAAAATCCTTCAAGTGTTGAAGGCGGGGACGTAGAGCAAATGTGCTCGAACCTCGAAACAATTTCCCGTGTCTGCGATTGCTCTCTCTCTATCTCTTACTTGTTTATATCTTGCATCCTTATATTGCTTTCATCTTTATATGCTTGATATATTATGCTTATATTGTTATATGCTTGGGGATTGTTTGCTAACACTTGTGTTCAACCAAGAGAGCCAAAGCAGCACCTCAACTCTTATCTAGAGGAATCTTGAGGAGTTAGTCTAGAGCCCTTCACGGGGAATCCGGCTACACTCTTGTGTTATACTTGGTGTTTAGCTTAAGAAGTTTTAGTTCGCATAAATAGTTTTAATTCCGCATTAATTGACCATTAGATTAGCTATCACCTATTCACCCTCTCTAGGTGATTACAATTTTGATACTTTGTGCCTCTGCCCAAGAAAGAAAAGCAGCAGAGCCCTCCTTTTGGCCGCGGAAACGCGGTCAAGGAGGTGGATTACTGACTGAATTTTTTGCAGATGCTTCCACACTGTAAAATACAAGTTCTGCATTTATTAAATTTTCTTATTGATTTGTTTTGCACGCTATATTTAATCCAACAGTAATTTGTGCTTGTAAATGCTAAAAACGGTTAGACATTGCATTTTAGGCATTTGTTTAATTCGTTACATTTTTTTTATTGTTGGAGAGTGCTGGAGCAAAAGGTATGTCTCCATCGCATGTGGCTTAGGAAACACATTTGTTTGATTAATTTCTTGAGTGTTATTTAGTTATATACATGCACACACGCACTAAAATGAATTAAGAGCTTGTCCTATAAACCAGATTAGGTGGGAAAGTCATCACCCTTTCTTAGCCCGAAAATCATCTTCTCACTCACTAACCTAATCCTAACTAAAACTGAGTAGACGTTGGCCCTATGGATATCTCAGACTTAATAGGAGATTGATTTAAGGAGAAAGTTATTAGAGTTTGACTCTTGTCAAATCGGTGTCCAAGGTTAGGGAATGAGAGGAGAAATCTCGAAGATCAGTGGTTTAGCATAATTAGGTCCGTTACTCAAGCACGGATACCTTCCACTGATCTTGCCCCTACCAAACTGATTAACTTATGATCAGATTGCTGCAATATACCTCTCGTGGATAATCTAACAAGTTAGGAGTCGTCTAGGTCTAAAGTCTACTCTAACATAAGCTAAATTTTTCTTTCTTTTTTTTGTTTATTTGTTTGTTTTTCTTTTTTTATTTTTGTCAGTTTGTGTGAAATGGATTATAACAATAATTTTTTCAATTTTAATAGTAATCCATATTACACTCTGACCTCTTTTTCGGATAATACTAACCCGATATTTCATAACTCTAACCAACCAAGTATGCCTGATTGGTTTTATCCAAATCAGTATATGTCACAACCCCAGTATTATGAATAAGATTAGAATGATCATCACTACTCTTCACTGAGTTAATGGGCACAACTCCCCCGAGTCATATAGTCAACCACCTTACCAACAACCAGCTTCATATACTCTTTATCAAGATTAACCTATAGAAGAAAAATCTGAATTCGAAAATAGCCTAGAACCCTTACTTGAGACCGGACGACAAATTCAAAACATGAAAGACTCACAATCCCATCAAAATTTTCAAATCCAAGAGTCTTTCTCTATTTTTCAAGTCCCACAACAACAAGAAGAACCTACTGACTTAAAAAGAAGAATGAAATTCATAATTCAGTCCCAAAATGATTGTACTCAATCCCAAAAAGAGTGCCTCCATCTATTGATAGGTTATAAGTAAAAATAAGTCATTTGGTCAACAATTAATGATAGAAATGAGGAAACTCTACCTAACACATTATTGACCATTCCTGATTCCCTAGCTATATTGGTTGGAATCATGAATCATTGTATCTTGGAGACTTTAATCAAGATTCATTTCCACCACAACATCTTGAACTTGACCAATCCCAAATTTTAGACAAATGATAAGTTTTCACTTCAAAGAAATTGAACTTGATTATGAATGTGATCCTAATCCCCAATTTTGTGATTCAATTCCAATTTTTGAATCTATGTTGACTCCAGTATCTTTACCCGATATGGACCCAATTCCCTAGCCAGCTCTGATTCCCATACATATAGATTTAGAATATGAACCACCTATTTTTAGTCATATTCCATTGTTGGAAAAAAATGTGAATCTCAATTTTTTGATTTGGACTCAACTCATGAACTGAAACCGACTCTTGAAACTAAACTTGATTTGAGTCATATACCCGAGTCAGTGTTGGTCCCTTCCTTTCATCCCAGAGCCCAAATCATCCATTCCACAAAAACATATTCTATTGTTGGACCAAAGTATAAGCCATAATGACTCCGAGATGATATTTCAAGATTGGTCATATAAAGGGGATAATTTTCATGATAGGATCTTGTATGATCCTATTCATATTGGAAATTGTAAATATTTAAATAGAAAAGAGGTCATAAAAGATGGGTTTCATGAACCACCATATTATCTAGATTGGGCAGCAACGCTTGGATCAATCCGACAACCACCGGAACCACCACCTTGAGGTAACATTTTTTTTCTTCCAGTGCTTCTTTTTTCATGCATATATGCATTAATTCATGCATTGAGGATAATACATGAGATAGGTGTGGGGGGGGTTCTAACATAACTTAAGTTTTTTTTAATATAAAAAAATATTTTCTTTTCTTTAAAAATTTTTTGAAAAGAGAAACAATATTTTGATTTATTTTTTTGTAAGAAATTAAGTTAATTTTAAGGAATAGGAGAATCATAATTAAGATTTCTTATACTTGGTCAAAAAAATTTATTTGTTTGATTCTATGGTCAGGAAGAAAATTGAAAAAGTAATTTAGTCTTGATTTTTACCTTGATGATATATGCATATTTTATACATTTACACACTTGGGGTTCAAAAACAAAGATTTTTATGCCTTATAAAAAAGAAGAATATATATATATATTACAAATCCTCTGATTAAGCTGGGTAGTTTTGCCTCATAAAGCATAAGTATTCACACATAAAAGAAGTTCATACTATAAATAAAAACGCTTAGTTTTGTGCTCTTATTTACTCGAGTTCTTAAATCCTTGGGGTCTTTACTCACCCGGTGCCCTAAAATCATCCAGTTTGGGAGTCACAGACTTGTGGCTCGTTACATGGGTAAATTAAAAAGCCTAATAAAACTAAGGAATATCGCCACCAAAAATATATAAAAATAAGGTATAAGAGTAAGAGTTGAAGAATCCTGAGTCAAAAAATTCACAGTCACAAAGATGCATATGACTTAGTAATATACTAGATGAGAAATATATTTTGACTCCTTACTTTAATTGATAATAAGTTTTTGAATAGAGATTAAGTTTAGGAATGAAAAGTTTGGTTTTCCTATAACTTATAGATTACTTGAAATTTTGCAGAAATTCTTCAAATATTCTCTCTTTCAAAATGTGTTTTCAAAATATTAACACTTTGTTTTTCTTTCTTTATGGATTTTGTAGGTGTAAACCCTCACAAGATAAAACTAGTTCTCTAGGGGTAACCTAGAGATTTAATGGTTTGTTGCACGTGCTAAGTGCAATCATGATTCCTAAGAGAGTGAATAGTTATTTTAGTTTTGCTTTTTTATTTTGCTCAAGGACGAGCAAAAGATAGGTGTGGGGATGTGATTGTACATGTGTATTGCATATTTAGTATCACATGTATCATATTTCTTCATTTATTTTTGTAATAAAACTCTGTTATTTAATTTATTTTCATGTCTATTAGTATGCATGGTAATTAATAGAGAAAGTGGAGAAATGAATAAGTTTATCCAATTAAATTTGGAGTTTTAAAAGCTCAAATAAATCAATGCAGATTTACTCAAATTTAGAGATTTAGAAGTAATTCTATTCTAAGGTTAGAGCAAATCAGACCAGATAAGACCAAATAAAATCAGTTAAAACTGAACTTTTAAAAATCCATTTGTTAACTTAAAGATCAAGAAAGATATAGGCAAATTCAGAAGTCCAAAGGCAACCCTATTAATATACAAAGAGATATTATGTATATTCAGAATATTGAGAGAGAGATGACACAATCCAACTGAAAATCAAGAGATAAAATAAAAATTTATCTCCAACATTATCAGAAGTTCTTTTCTATTGGCCAGCGATTTGGTCTCATCCTCAAGCGCACTTTACCCTCCCCATTTCTCCTATAAACACCACCATATGCAAAAGGCAAAAGAGCACTAAACTGCAGAGAGAGATCCAAGGCTAGTTTTGCTCTAGGTTAGTTTAGGTTTTATTTTCTTTTTAAATGTAATTTTAATTTCTTTATAGTTTAGATTAGAGAGAGTTTTATGAACAAAAAGAGAGGAAGAATTGTGTTTAGAGTGACACTAAATATAATCTTCTTTAAAGAAAGTTGTATTGAGTGTGATAGTTAATATTATTTTCTCACTTTTCTTCATTGTTACTCAACTTAGTCGATCGTTGTTCTTTTCTATTGTTCTACTTTATTTTACTCCAAGATACTATAATCGACACAACGATCCAAGGTACATTATTCTTTTTTAAATCTTTTCTTTCTTATTTATTAGTTTATAAACATCTTAAAAACCAAAGCTTTCTTCTTCTTTATTCTTTTCATTTCTTTCTCTTTTAACTTAATAACTCTTTTAACTTAAACCCTTTCAAAATCATCTTCTGTCTTCCATTTTCTTTCTAACTTAGCCTAATTCTTTTCTTTTTTAAAACAAAGAAGAATCTTTAACCAGTTTTAGTAACTTTAAAAAATACCGAAAACGCTTCTATCACTTTTTGTCCTTGTGGATTATGACCCGCATAGCCACTTCCTATAGCGGTAGCATTGAGAACTTAGCACGTTTCTAAACTCTGTATTTTTTTATGGGCACATGATTGCACACAGTTATTGCATTATTCTTTATTACATTTTCACATTTATCATGTAATAAATCTGCTAAATTCCTTGTCTTAAATGTCTATTTTGCATAAGATAATCATGGGGAGAAAGAGGATAAAATCAAATAAATATCAGTTAAATTCAGATTTAACTAGATCTATTTGGTTAGAGGAGGATAATTCCAAATCCAGTTGGTTAAATTCAGTTTTTGGTGAATCAAGTGGTTAAAGTTAAAGATCAACCGAGGATAACGTTAAATACAAAGTCCAAATTCAAAGGGATAAATGGATAGAGAGAAGATCAAAGGATGAGATGAAGCAATTTTGACTCAGATTCTGACTAAATACATTTTAGTATTTGAATCATAACTTTCTCTACCGAAACTCAAATCGGATGATTCAAGATGATCCAGAAAGCGAACTTAAAGGGCTACAACTCTTAAGTTGTTCACTTCTAATTCTATAATTTGATACATTATATTCAGTAATCAATACGCCAATAAGATGCAGATCAGAACTGAATATCCACATCAAATCAAATTTGGAGATAAGCGGAGGATTCAAATTCAGAAATAGTCAGCTCCCCTTATCTTTAAACTCATTTCCTTATCCATTTCTATCCTATAAATATCCCACACATCAGAGGCAGAAGGAGCGACTATGCAGAGATAGATTTTAGGCCAGTTTTTCATTCTTTTTAGTGTAGATTTTTATTTTCATTTTATATAATTTTTATTTCCTTGTAAGCATAGGTTAGACTGAGATTCATGTAAGTAAGAGAGAGAGACTTATGTTGAGAGTGACACCGATGTAACCTCCTCCTTTCTTTCATTGTTTCTACAAGTAATCAAAGGTAACATCTTTTTGTTTTTCTTGTTTATATGTTCTTCTTCTATTTCTACTTTTCCTCTTTTAGTTTTAATGAATATCCAAGTGAATCTAGAAGCATCAGTTTAGCCATGTTTGTGTGAGTACCAACGACATTTCATGATGATGTTCTCCTCCTCAAGATTCCGTATCATTTCATTCTTGTTCGTTTTGATGATGTAATGCGAATGGGGACTAAACTCGATCTTATGGATTTATGTGTTGATAGCCTCCGGAGCAAGGTAAAACATGCAAGGTTTCAGGTAAGTCATCAACTAGAGGAGGTAAGTATTTCTTTTAGCTTTTATTTCTTTTCTTTTAACTTTTAGTTTAGATCACCAACACCACTATCTTCCAACTATTTTATCACTCTTTTCAATTTCTTTATATATATCGTTTTCTATTTTCTCTACCTTCTCAATCTACCACTTTCTTCCTAACTTAACTTTAACCTAATTTTCCTTTTCTTTTAAAAGAACTAAAAGAAGATCTTTAACTATAATTTGTAATTTAAAAGAGAACTTGCTAAAAAAGCTTCCATCATTAGTTCCTCCTTGTGGATCACGACCCGCATAGCCACTTGCTATAGCGGTAGCATTGAGTACTTGCACATTTTATTCTTAAAGTTCTAAAATTCTGTATTTTTGTGCAGGTAAAACCTCAATTAAATTTTGGCGCCGTTGCCGGGGAGGGACTGTAAGTTATTCTCTTTTTAGAATTACATTTTTGCTTAACTTTCTTCTTTGTTATTGGTGTGCTGCAGTGGACATATAAGTGGTCCTGGACTCTGCTCAAGAAAGCAGAGTCCAAAAGCCCTCAGATTTGCTACATTCTTGTGGCAATCTGAGTGAACTAATAACCTATATTTCTGCAGGTTGGCTGAATTGCAAAATTGAATTTCTGTAACTATTTATTTTCTTATTTGTCTCACTGTACATACTTTCTAACCTCAATAGTAAAATGATATTTGTTAAATGCTAAAAACGGTTTAGACTTGCATTCTATACATTTGTCTAATTACGTTTCTTTTACAATTACTATTGAAGATAGCTGGAGATAAGGTACATATGCATAGCATATAGCTTAGGAAACATTCTTGGGTGATTATATGCTTGTTGAATGTTACTTTTCTATATCTTGCACACTTTGCACAATCAATCTTAAGGGCAAAACCCAAATCTAGATAAGGTGGGGAAGTCATTACCCTTCCTTAGCCCACAAACCATCTCCAAGCATGCACTAACCCAAGCCTAACTAAAACTGAGTAGACGTTGGCCCTAGGGACATCTCAGACTCATATAGGAGACTGGCCTAAGGGGAAGTTTATTTGAATTTGAATCTTGCCAAATCAGTGTCTAAGGTTGGGGATTGAGGGGCGAAACCCCGAAGGTTGGTGGTTTGGCATAATTAGGCCCATTGCTTAGGCACGGATACCTTCCACTAATCTTGCCCCAACCTGGCCGATTAACTTGTGGTCAGATTCAGCAAATACCCCCAGTGAACAGTCTAACCAGTTAGGAGTCGTCTAGGTCTAAAGTCTACCCTAACTTAGGTTAGATTTTTTTCTTTTTATTTGTTTGCTTATTTGTTTGTTTTTATTTGTTTGTGTTTGACATTTCTTGTGTGATATGGCTTATAACAATAATTTTTCCAATTTTAATGGTAATCCATGTTACACCCTACCTCTTTTCCGGATATTACCAACCCAGCATATCATAACTTTAACCAACCTAGTGTGCCGGATTGGTCTTATCTGAATCAATACAACCCATGCCCCCAATCTTATGACCATAATTTCTAAAATAATTCCAACTCTTCACAGAGTCAATGGGGATTCACCTCCCCCGAGTCCAATTTTCAACCAACTTGTCCTCCTTATCCACCTTGTCCACAATTTTCACAATATTCATTCCCCGATTTTACTTCCTATACTCCTTTTCTAGACCAACTCATTGAAGAAAAATCCGAGTTAGAAAAGAGTATAGAAGCCATGCAGGAGGCCGAACTAAAATTTCAGGCCTCCCCAATTCCATAATATTTCTAAGATTCACACTCAGTTCCACCAGTTCAAACTAGAAAACCATCAATCTTGAAATGAGTATGCGTGAGTCCGAGTAACAATCATAAAATCTAATGGACTCACGATTTCACCACAAATTTCAAAACAAAACTTCATCTTTTCAAGTCCAATTGCAATAAAACGATGAACCAAACGATTATGAAAAGCTACTTGAAGTCATGACTCAGGCTCAAATCACTTATAATCATGACATAGATATAATGGTCAAAACTCTCCATTCTTACCCTTTGACTATTCCTGATGTCGCTAACCATTCTATTAGAGCCAAAGAATCATGTTGTTTTGGAAAACAAGATTCTATTTCAGCACACCCATTTGAACTTGCCCAAACTCTAAATTTTAAAAAGCACATTGATATTTTGGCAAGTTATCCTTTTCCTGAAATTGAACTTGAGAATGAATATGATCCTGAGCGCCTCAACTTGGTAATTCAATTCTACTTCCTGATTCAATAATGACTCCGGTGTCTTTACCTGATTTCAATTCTTCTCCAGAGTCCACATTGGATCTTGTGCCTGTCCATCGGGAAATTAAATCACTAATCTTTTATGATCATCATATTGAACTTGACCAATTTCATACTTTTGAAAGTCCTATTGACAAATTGACAAGTTCTCATTTTTTACGAAATTGAACTCAATGAGGAATATGACTTTGAGTCTCAAATTTGTGATCCAGTTCAAATTTCTGAATCAATATTAACTCTTGTTTTGCTACCTGATTTGAGCAATATTTTAGAGTCAGTTTTGATTCCCACACCTGTCATTTTTGAACTTGAATCACCAATCTTAGAAAGTCACATTCTATTGTGGGGAAATCAATGTGGACTTGAGTTTCAACTTCTTGATTTGGACCCCTTCCTGAACCAATCTCGACTCCTGAACTTTTACTTGACTTAAGTCACTTTCCTGAGTCGGTATCAGTTCTTTTACTTCCTAAGTCTAAGTCAATCATTCCATCTTTTCACACTCCATTTTAGGACAAGAGTGTTGATAAAATTGACTCCAAAATTATTTGTGAAATTTGAAAATTAGATGGGGTAAAATTCTTAATAAAAATCATACATATATACATCATTTTAGTGGGTTATATTAGAAAGGTTTCTGGTGGGTTCCTCCGAACTCCACGCAAATTAGATTGGGCTACATTTCGTGGATCAATCAGACCACCACCGGAACCACCACCTTAAGGTAATATTTTCCTTTACTTTCTTCTTTTTCATGTATCTATGCATTAATTCATACATTGAGGATAATGCATGAGATAGGTGTAGGGGGAGGGTTCTATCATAACTGAGGTTTTCTTTTTATTATTAAAAAAAAATTATTAACATTTTCTTTACTTTTAAAAACTTTTTGAAAATAGAAACAATATTTTGACATATTTTTTGTAAGAAATTAAGTCAATTTTAAGGAATAGGAGAAACATAATTAGGATTTCTTATACTTGGTCAAAATAAGATTATTTGTTTGATTTCTAAGGTTAGGAAGAAAATTTGTGAAAGTAATTTAGTCTTGATCTTTACTTCGATAATATATGCATGCTTTATACACTTACACACTTTGGGTTCAAAAACAAAGATTCTTATGTCTTATTTAAAAAAAGAAAAAGAAAAATATATATATATAAAAATACTCTAATTAAGCTGGGTATTTGTGCCTCATAAAGCATAAGTATTCACGCCTAAAGGCGGTTCATATAATAAAATTCTTAGTTTTGTGGCCTTGTTTGCTCGAGTCCTTAAGTCCTTGGGGTGTCTTCGCACCCGGGGAGCCACCGATTAAAGGATCGCTACATGGGCATATTAGAAAACCTAATAGAACTAATGAATAATATCACAAAAAATAAAAAATAAGAAATAAATAAATAAGGCATAAGAATTAGAGTTAAAAAACCCTTAGTCAAAATTTCATGGTCATGAAGGTGCATATGACTTAGGGTAAAGTAATAGACTATATGAGAAGTACAATTTGACTCCTTACTTTGATTGATAACAAATTTTTGAATAGAGACTAAGTTTAGGAATGAAAAATTCAGTTTTCCTATAACTTATAGATAACTTAATTCTTACAATAATATTTCAAATATTTTTCTTTTTTAAAATGTGTTTTCAAAATACTAACATTTTTCTCTTTCTTTCTGGATTTTGTGGATGCAATCCACTGAAAACCCTCACGAGACAAAACTCGTACTCTAGGGGAAACCTAGAGGTTTAACGGCTTGTTGCACATGCTCAGTGCAATCGCATGACCTGCGAAAGTGGTCTAATAATCTTTGATTTAGTCTTGTTGTTTTGCTTGAGGACGAGCAAAAGATAGGTGTGGGGGGTGTGATTGCACACATTTATTGCAGTATTCTTTATTATATTTTCACATTTATCATGTAATAAATCTGCTAAATTTCTTGTCTTAAATGTCTATTTTGCAGAAGATAATCATGGGGAGAAAGAGGATAAAATCAAATAAATATCAGTTAAATTCAGATTTAACTAGATCTATTTGGTTAGAGGAGGATGATCCCAAATCCAGTTGGTTAAATTCTGTTTTTAGTAAATCAAGAGGTTAAACCTAAAGATCAACTAAGGATAATGTCAAATACAGAGTCTAAATTCAAAGGGATAAATGGATAGAGAGAAGATCAAAGGATGAGATGAAGTAATTTTGACTTAGATTCTGACTGGATACATTTTAGTATTTGAATCATAACATTCTCTACTGAAATTCAAATCAGATGATTCAAGATGATCCAGAAAGAGGACGTAACGGGCTACAACTCTTAAGTTGATCACTATTTCTAATTCTATCATTTGATACATTATATTCAGCAATCAATATGCCAATAAGATGCAGATCATAACTGAATATCCACATATAATCAAGTTTGGAGATAAGAGGAGGATTCAAATTCAAAAATAGTCAGCTCCCCTTATTTTTAGACTCATTTCCTTATCCATTTCTATCCTATAAATATCCCACACATCAGAGGCAGAAGGAGCGACCATGCAGAGATAGATTTTAGGCCAGTTTTTCATTCTTTTTAGTGTAGGTTTTTATTTTCATTTTATGTAATTTTTATTTCTTTGTAAGCATAGGTTAGACTGAGATTCATGTAAGTAAGAGCGAGAGAGAATTATGTTGAGAGTGACACCGATGTAACCTCCTCCTTTCTTTCATCGTTTCTACAAGTAATCAAAGGTAACATCTTTTTGTTTTTCTTGTTTATATGTTCTTCTTCTATTTCTACTTTTCCTCTTTTGGTTTTATTGAATATCCAAGTGAATCTAGAATCATCAGTTTAGCCATGTTTGTGTGAGTGCCAACGATATTTCATGATGATGTTCTCCTCCTCAAGACTCCGTATCATTTCATTCTTGTTCATCTGATGATGTAATGCGAATGGGGACTGAGCTCGGTCTTATGGGTTATGCGTTGATCGCCTCCGGAGCAAGGTAAAACATGCAAGGGTTCTAAGTAAGTCATCAACCAGAGGAGGTAAGTATTTCTTTTAGCTTTTCTTTCTTTTCTTTTAACTTTTAGTTTAGATCGCTAACACCACTATCTTCCAACTATTTTATCACTCTTTTCAATTTCTTTGTATATATCATTTTCTATTTTCTCCACCTTCTCAATCTACCACTTTCTTCCTAACTTAATTTTAACCTATTTTTCCTTTCCTTTTAAAAGAACTAAAAGAAGATCTTTAACCATACTTTGTAACTTAAAAGAGAACTTGCTAAAAAAGCTTCCTTCGCTAGTCCCTCCTTGTGGATCACGACCTGCATAGCCACTTGCTATAGCGATAGCATTGAGTACTTGCACATTTTATTTTTAAAGTTCTAAATTCTGCATTTTATGCAGGTAAAACCTCAATCAGCACAGATTAGAGTCGATCAAGAGAAGTTGGGGGCAAAATGGGAAGAGATTTCAGGGGTAAGACGCTCCTTTTTAGGGCTAAGAAAACAAAATGAGCCCCACCCATCCTCTCTCTCACCTCTCAATTCTCCCAAACCCCTAAATCTTCTCTCTTTCTCTCTCTTTGTCACTCTCTCTAATGGCAGACGACGGCACCGGGCTTAGTACGGATAGATTTTTATAGAAGTTTAGCAGGTGAAGATTAAGACAATATGATGATGAGGAGGAGAAGACCATCTCTCAACACCAAAGAAGGCAACGCGTGGATGGAGATGATGAGGAGCAGATAGAAGTGGATGGAGAGGAGGAGAGAGAAGAGCATGGGAACAAGGAGAGGTAATATAACACCCCGATTCCACGGGTACGGAGACTTTACTACAACATATATACACATGGCGAAAATACCCTCACATACGTACGCTAAGCATTAGTACATGCAAGAATCAGAGTAAAGAGTATATGGTAATATATATTCCAATAATAATAGTACAAGCACATTGTTATCACATGATGTAATCTAATATGATATGATTATTACATCACAAAGAGGCATAAAAGTAAGATTTACAAGGAGATATACAGGTATGTCAGTACGAAGGTGCTCACGAGCTTCAACAAGGAACCTTGAGAGCCGGTCAAAAGTGGATGGAAGGAAAAGAGCTACGGACGGTCAACGCTGATCCGCCATGCTTCTACTGCGCAACTCTGATCAACGAGTAGACAGGCCACCACGGTCCAAGCTCCGAAATCTGAACATGCAGGTCCATGTGTTGTCAGAAAGCAACCCAACGAGAAATGAAGCCAAGTGGGTGCATAGATAAACACATATGTACCGGGGAGTGTGTTGTGTACTCAAGTCATGTAGGCAGGCAATAAACAGTAATAAATGGTAAATACATAATCAATATAAAACCAGGAACAAACAGATCAAGAGATTAAGTTCAATAGCTCAAGTATTCAAAATCCGGATCAAAATCCAAAATACGAAGTCCGAAATAAAATCCGAGCTAAAATCTAACAAGTGCAAATGTGGGCAAAACCAGTTGTACAAGCTCAATTGACAGATTCATGAGATTAGTACATCGAAGGGATAATCCAAACAAGAAAACCTTCAAAGGTATACCTTATATCTCATGTCATAATCGACTGAGTGTATACAACCCGAGTCGCCCTCAAAATAAGAGCATCAAGAATAATCACTATAGAAATAATATTGAAGTGGCGGGCAGGATAACTTAATCATACTATAATAAGCGTCAGTATCTCCTGTTATTCTAATCATTTTCTTCTAGTGTCCCATACCACTGGTTGTTCATATTGGAATCCGCATTCTGGTAGAGCTTAATCTGAACTTTGATATGCGGATATCATTATCTGGATGAGTAAGTGACTCAAATAACATCTGCACCTGAGATTATTATTGTTTGTAATTAAGTTATATCTGGTGTAAAGTAACATGTCAGGACTCAGTCATACAAGTACAGTTCAGTAAATAAGGATAACAGGAATAAATCACAGTAACACAATAATAGAATCACACAAGTGGCAGGCAAGGTACTATAATATTAATAATAATAGTAATAATAACAATCAGTATTGTTTGTTATTTTAGCCATTCCCACCAATGTCTTATACCACTGGCAGTTCAACTGGAGCCTGTACTTCCAGTAGAACTCATCTGAACTCTGATATGCAGGTAACATTATTCGGATGGGAGAGTGATCGAATAAGATACGCTCATGACATTATTATTGTTAGGTTATTAAGTGCATCGTGTACCATATACGTGTCAAGTGCTGGATTAAGAGGGTCGGTGTACTAGGAACACGATGTTGGACCCTAGAGGTACCCCCACGGAACCTAGAGTACCCCCACCACGTGTGTGATGTGATACTTAGCTCCGTGTGGTACTTAGCTCCACACATTATGTGCATACTAGTTAATAGGTGCATTATGGATACGATATGGGGACCCTTTAGGTACCCCACCACGGGTGAGGTATGGTACTTAGCTCCACGCACCATTCCCCCGTGTTCGGGTTATAGGATTGTTATGTGATGTGATACAGTCAGTGTTACAATGTCGAGTGGAGTATAACAACACAACAGTATAAGTAAATACGATATTATATCATTATACCAGAACAAATCATACAACCAGCACAAGAAAATAGTATAAAAGAATATTTCAAATTCTTCACGACTATCATATTAATAATAATAATTATTAAATAACCAAGCGGAATTTAACTACAGCGGAGCTAAGTAATGCTGGAGCAGAGCGTACAACATTAGACGCTATCACGCTCGGCGTGGTTACCGCTCGCAGCATAGTTAAACACACATGGTAAAGCACGTATGAACGTCTAGCTAACACACATGGTGAAGTCACGCTCACGGCATAACTATGCTCAGACGGGGCCAGCGGTAAAGCGCTGAACGCTAGGCTCGCCTACCAGGCCTAGCATCTGAAAAGTCCAGAGGACTTGTATGAACCTCAGAGAGGATAAGCCCAGATGCTGAATAGTGAAATCGTGGAGCGGTTAATGCTAATCTCTCAGAGCTACCACTAAACCCAGAGGGTATAAGGCTAGTTATTATTGGATAAACCGAAGACTGAGTAGATACATGCATAAGTGTTAGTACACAACATACACATGCACATATATAGAAATAATAAATAGAGAACTGTAGAATGGTCAATCTCACGGTGGGGCTACCATGAAATCCAAAAGGTACAAGGCCAACATCTATTGGATAGCCCAGCCCGAGAGCTGAGTACGCGAACCACTCTGCAAAGCTACCACAAAACCCAAAGAGTATAAGGCCAACGCCTATTGGATAGCCCACGGAGTGGTTACCTCACGGCGATGCTACCACGAAACCCAAAAGGTATAAGGCCAGTTCCTATTGGGTAGGTTCACTCGAAGGTTGTAGCCGGAGTACCTACAACCTGCACAAACGTTAGTACAAGCATATGTAGATATACAAATATCTCCTATAATATTACAAACATTCACCACAGATACAAACACACGTCCACCGAAATACAAATACAAACACAAACACAAACACAATCCATCACCAATACCAATACAAGCACCGACAATACAATGCAACAATTTCCCAAAATTACACAATTACAACTAATCGCATACACAAATACAAGTCCACAAAAAAATACTCACCCAATCACAAAAGAGGTACTCACCTATGTCTCGGGCAAGGTGCCGGCTCCAGGGAATGCTGAAGGCATTAGCGTGTAACACGCGGAGAGAGAAAAAAGAGAGAGAAATAAAGGAAAGAGAGAATTAGAGCCCTAATTAGAACCAGAGAGAGGGAGAGAGAAACATGAGAGAGGGAGGGAAAAAGAAAGAAAAGGGGAGAGAGTGAGTTAGAGAGAGGAAAAGAGAGACTAAAGAAAGAGCAGAGAAGGGAAAAAGAAAGAAAGAAAAAAAAAGAAAAGAGAAGAAGAAAGAGGGGAAGAGGGAGAAAGAGTAAGGAAAAGAGAGTAGAGGGGCTGGCCGGGCTGTTGGTCGGCCAGAGGCGACAGTAGCAGCCAGCGAAAGGCGGGACGACAGTGGCCCGTGGGGGTTGACGACTAGGGGAGAAAGAGGAGAGAAGAGTGTGGTATTGGTCGGTGGTTGTGATGGTGGTGTTGATTTTGGTGGAGGAGGTGATGGGAGTGAAGAGATGATAAAGATGAAGATTAGGGGAGGTGGAGGTGGTAATTTAATGGTGGATGTGGTGGATGAAAAACACCTAGAGGGGGGGGGGTGAATAGGTGTAAGAGCTAATCTAAGAAACTTAATGCAAACTAAGTGCGCTAAATGCGGAAGCTAATGCAAATTATGCACAAACTAATACAATACAACAAGTGTAGCTGAATTCCCCTTGCGAGGCTCTGGACTAACACCCCTTGATTCCCCTTGAAATGGGTTGAGGTGCTATGTGAAGCTCTTGTTGGATGAGTATAAGTTAGGCACACACACACAAGCAATCCAAGCAATATGAAATACACACAATCAAGCCAAGCATATAAGAATGAATTGCAATATAAAAGATGCAAGGCAACACAAGCAATGTATAAGATATGAATGAATCAATGCTCAACACAAGCAAGTATGATATGATGATGAGTATGATGCTTTGCACAATTATAAGAGAGAGAGTTAGAGAGACAATGTATCAAAACTCAAACACCAAGATTTGTTTCGAGGTTCGAGTACCCAACTCTACATCCCCGCCTACACCACCGTGTAGGATTTCCACTATCTCAACTCCCACCGAGGGAACCTCCACCGAGGAGGATTTCTTACAACTCTAGGAGTACCAAACTCCTCTCTCAAACAACCACCTCACAACCGAGGGGTGGGCCCGTAGCCAATACAACAACCAACACCTCTACCGAAGAGGTCTACAACCAAACTCAATCACCTCTACCGAAGAGGGATCCAAACCAACAACCCAATACAACAATCTCCACCTCTACCAAAGAGGGAGCAACTCAAGAAATCAAGGGTTTACAACAAGTGGTATATTTCAACCACAAACCTCTTTCCTTTTTCTTTTTCCACAAAAAAAACAAGATCCTAAATAGTTTAGGATAGAAGATATAGCTCAAGTGTGGAATCAAAGTGTTTTTAGAAACAAGCAACAAAGAAAAACTACTTGGGAAATCTCTTGTATATGATAGAAAATGAAATACTAAATCAAAATCCCAAAACCTAGTTTTCTTTGATTTTCCAAAAAACCAAAACAAATAAAGATGAGAAGTTTTTAAAGCCCAAAAACTCTTTTTAAAACTCTTTTAAACACTTCAGAAAACTGGAAATTTTTCTCTTAGAAAACTTGGCCAAAATCCCCAAAGAGATGGGGTTTATATAGCCCCTATACAAAACTAGCCGTTAGGCTGATGTGGCAGCCTGACAGGCCACCGGTCGACCGGTCCGGTCGACCGCCAACGGTCAGAATTATGACCGTTGGGCAACTGCGGTCGACCGGCCCGGTCGACCCAGAAAACCCGAGAGCAGAGCTCTCAACTCGGTCGACCGTCCCGGTCGACCGTGTCTGTGCCTAACAGACGTGCACGTCTGTGCACGTCGGTCGACCTGAACGGTCGACCGGCCCTTGGTGCGGTCGACCGTCAGGGTCGACCGACCAGCCTGTCAGCACAAAAACAAGGTCAGAAAATTTGGAAAAATATTTTATAAAAATCTTTTATCTCTTCTGAAAATTCCATAAAACTTGTTTTATTATTTTATATTAAAACATAAACATGTGATAAAAATTTCAAGACAATATATCAACATATCAATTCATTTTTGTGTCTTGCCAATTTTATCAAAAACAAAACTTGTATTTTGTCAAACTTGATTTTTCAATAGGAAATCTGATTTTCCTAAAAAACTTATAGAAATACAAAAACATGATATTTGAACATTATTAAGCATGATGCATATGGACATAGGTCTAATACACATTCAACAAATATATCATAGTGTTTGTCTTTAATTACAAAAATATTTTTATACCAAAACATAAAACTACATGAATAGGTATGTCAAACTAAGTTTGTATAAGTCATATAAGCATGTATGTATATAGAGCACATCTAATATACATATAAAACATGTAAACTTGTTTTTGATCAAACTATTCATGAAAACTCATATCGGTTAAACTAAAAACCGAAAAACCAATATCCAAACATGTGTGTGTTTGTGCACTTGAGCATATCAACTATACTAAGCTTTACAAATGGATCTAAAACTCTATCTAAACTAGGATACCTAAGTCTTCTTGTCGATCTTCCATCTTCAAGTAGACTCGATCCCAAACGCGTGATCCTCCAAGTGCAAAGGTATGATCTTTAAGCTTTGGCACCGGAATCAACATGGAAAGCTTCTAAACTCCTTGTTGAAGCTAATCACCAACTAATATCCTGTTAATGATCTGAAACTTAGAAACACAAGAATATTAGTAAACATAACTACATGAGTTGATCATCATCAAAACTAGAGTGGAAGGCCATTGGGCCAACAGTGGAGATTGGGTGTTAATGAGAGATGGTGGTGGGTGTTAGTGATGGAGATGTAGGTGGTATTTAATGGAGATGGGGATGGTGATTTTGGTGGAGAGGAAGGAAAGTGGAGGGGAGGAGGTCAGCCGATGGAGGCTGGTGGCGCACCAGCGTGGTGGTCGGAGGAGGACGCCAAAGGTGATGAGGGAAAGTGATGGTGGATGGTGGTGGAGATGGGGGAGAGTGTGAGTGAGTTTGGAGAGAGAATTAGATAGAAATAGAAGAATTAAAGAGAGAGTTAAAGAAAGATTTTATGGGGGAGAGAGATAGGTCAGTGGAGGAAGTCGGTGGAAATGAGAAGAAGGGTGGAGAAGAAAGGAGGAGAGAGAAATAAAAGAAAAGGGTTTTAAATTATTATTTAATTGGGTTATTTTTTATTAATTCATAAAAATTTTCAAAAATAGAAAATATTACCCGGAGTAACGTTGTGAAATTAGATTTAGAAAGTTCAACTCCAATTTGTAAATTAAAAGTCTTGGAATCAATCAGCGATACTGGTCGATACCAGATTCAGGAGATTTTCAAAATAATTCAGAAAAATTTAAGAAAATTTTGAAAAATTCAAAATATTGAAATTAATATCTAAAACTGAAATAGGACCAGTCTAACTATTAGGAAGATCAAATCAAGTAGTTTCACTAGAATCGGGTCCTAGGTTCAGATTCATGCTGACTCTGTGTCCACAAAATCCAGATCCGATACCAAATAATAACAGAAAGTAGAAAAATATGAGTGAAAAATCAGGATACATGTACGTTTTTATATTTCGGGAATGGGTATTATATTCTATCCACCTCACATAAATTTTGTCCTCTAAATTTCCATAGGAGGGAGATGAATACAAAAGAGATAGGGACATCATGAAAAAGGAAAAGTGAAAGGAGAAGATTACTCATTCGGGAAAACTGAAAGTGCAAATAAGGAGATGATCAGAAAATATTACCGACTCAGAATACAAAAGGTCGGGATAGCGAAAAACTGAGAAGTGAAAAGAGAGAAGGGTTTCAGGAGTCAAAAGAAGAATTATCAGGAAAAAAATAGATAACTCTGTACTTGTAGTTGGAATATATAGCCACGATTCATATGCCAGTTGCAAATTAATATCACATTAATCTGCCAACTAGTTGTACTGAAGGTGGGAGAGCCTAAGCTTACCAACCTGTAACGCTCTCACGGGTATGAAGACATTACTGTAACGTACATATGCAGGGCAAAAATGCCCTCACAAACGTACGCAAAGCATCAGTACAAGCAAGAATCAGAGTACGAAAGCACAATGGTTATATACATTCCAACAATAATAGTACAAGTACACTGTTATCACATGACGTGATCCAATATTACATGAATATTACATCACTAAGGGGCGTAAAAGTAAGATTTACAAGGAGATATACAGGTATGAATAATACAAAGGTGCCCACGAGCTACACAAAGAATCTCGCCTGTCGGTTAAAAGGGGCTAGAAGGAAAGAGCTACGCACAGTCAAAGCTGATCCGCCATGCTTTCGCTGCGCAACTCTGATCAACAACTGGAGAGGCCTCTACGATCCAAGCCTCAGAATTTGGGCATGCAGGTTCAGGGGTTGTCAGAAAGAAACCCAATGAGTATGTAAAATGAAGCCAGGTGGCTTTCATAGATAACACATGTGTATTAGAGAGTGTGTCGTATACTCAAATCATGCAGATAGGCAATAAACAATAATAAATGTAAATGCAGAATCAATATAAACTTAGGAACAAACAGATCAAGAGATTATGTTCAATAGCTCAAGTATTCAAAAATTTGAATCAAAATCCAAAATACGAAGTCCAAAATAAAATCTGAGTTATGAAATTCGAGTTAAAATCCGACAAATGCAAATGTGGACAAAACCAGTTGTACAAGCTCAATTGACAGATTTCTGAGATTAGTACGTCGAGGGGATAATCCAAATAAGAAAACTCTCATATATATATATATATATATATATATATATATATATAATATATATATATATATATATATATATATATATGAGAGTTTTCTTATTTGGATTATCCCCTCGACGTACTAATCTCAGAAATCTGTATATATATATATATATATATATATATATATATATATATATATATATATCTTATATCTCATGTCACCATCGACTGAGTGTATACAACCCGAGTTGCTCTCAAAATTTGAGTATCATGAATAGTCTCTGTAGAAATAATATTGAAGTGGCGGGCAGAATAACTTAATCATACAATAATAACCGTTAGTATCACCTGTTATTCTAATCATTTTCTTCCAGTATCGTATACCACTGGTTGTGCATACTAGACTCTGCATTCCAATAAAACTCAATCTGAACTTTGATATACGAAAACCATTATCCGGATGAGGAAGTGACTCATATAACACCGCTCCTGAGCTTATTATTATTTGTAATTAAGTTATATTTGGTGTAGGGTAACATGTCAGGACTCACTCATAGAGGTAAGATTCAGTAGATAAGAATAACATGAATTAATCACAGTAACACAAGAATAGAATCATACGTGTGGCAGGAAAGGTACTATAATATTAATAATCAACAATAATAACAATCAATATCATTTATTATTTTAGCCAATCCCACCAGTGTCTCATACCATCGGCAGTTCACACTGGAGCACGTACCTCCAGTAGAACTCATCCGAATTCTGATACATGGGAACATTATTCGAGCAGGAGAGTGACCGAATAACATATGTTCATGACATTATTATTATTAGGTTATTAAGTGCATCGTGTACTATATGTGTCAAATGCTAGATCAGGAGGGCTGGTATACTAAGAACGCGATGTTAGACCCTAGAGTACCCCATGGACCATAGAGGTACCCCAACCACGTGTGTGGTGTGATATTTAGCTTCGTGTGGCACTTGGCTCCACACATCATGTGCGTACTAGTTAGAAGGTGCATTATGGATACGATGTGGGGTCCCTAGAGGTACCTCACCACGTATGTAGTGTGGTACTTAGCTCTACACACCGTTTCACAATGTCCTGGTTACAGGAATGTTATGTGATATGATATAGGAAATATGTTAGTGTCACAATATAGGGTGGAGTACAACAACACAGCAGTATAAGTAAATACGATACTATATCATTATACCGGAATAGATCATACAAACAGTATAAAAGAATATTTCAAATTCTTCACAACCATCATATTAATAATTATTAAACAACCAAGCAAGATTTAAGTAGACAACCAAGCGAATAACCAAACGGAACTAAGCAATGCTGGGGCGAAGCTAACGTATACTACTAGACGCTATCACCTAAGCGTGATTACCGCTCGCGGCACATCTAAACACACACGGTGAAGCGACGTATGAACATCTAGCTAACACGCATGGTGAAGCCACGCTCACAACGTAAATACACTCGGACGGGGCCAACAGTAAAGCACTGAGGGCTAGGCTCGCCTACGAGGCGTAGCATCTGAAAAGTCCGGAGGACTTGTATGAACCTCAGAGAGGTTAAGCCCAGAGGCTAAATAGTGAAATCGCGGAGTGGCTAATTGCTAGTCTCTCGAAGCTACCACTAAACTCAGAGGGTATAAGATCAGTTCCTAATGGATAGCCCGGGGACTGAGCATAGCCCGAAGGCTGAGTAGGTACCTGCATAAGTGTTAGTACATAACATACACACGCATATATATAGAAATAATAAATGGGGAGCTGTAGAATGGTCAACCTTCCGGCGGACCTACTACAAAACCCAGAGAGTACAAGGCCAACGCCTATTGGTTAGCTCAGCCCGAGGGCTGAGTAGACGAACCACTCCACAAAGCTGCCACAAAACCCAAAGGGGATGAGGCCAGTGCCTATTGGATAGCCTGCAGAGTGGTTACGTCGTGGTGATACTACCTGATTGAGTTTTTACCAGCACAAAACATACAGAATTTTAGAACTTTAAGAATAGAATGTGCAAATACTCAATTCTACCGTTATAGCAAGTGGCTATCCGGGTCATGGTCCACAAGGAGGGACTAGCGATGGAAGTTTTTTAGTAATTTCTCTTTTATGCTACAAAGAATGGTTAAAGTTCTTCTTTTGTTCTTTAAAGAAAGAGAAAAATAAGTTATAGTTATGATAGGAAGAAAGTGGTAGATTAAGAAGGTGGAGAAAATGAAAAATGAGTTTATACTAAGAAATTAAAAAAAGTGATGCAAGAGTTGGGAAATTGTGGTGTAGTTGATTAAACTAAAAGTTAAACGGAAAAAAGAAGAACCTAAAAGAAATACTTACCTCCTCTGTCCAAATACTTACCTTAAGTCTGTGGCGATAATGTTACCTTGAAGTGGAGGCAATCAGCGCATAGCCCATAAGAGTTAATTTTCGTCTCTTTCACATTACTTCATCAAGACGATATAAGTACGAAATGATACAGATTGAGACTAAAATCCATCATCATAAGCTATCGGTGGCACTCGCAAAGGCAAGGCTCTTTCGATGCTATAAGACTCACTTAGATAGAAATTGGTACCAAAAGAAGAGAAGTAGAAAAGAAGAAGAAGAATACAAAAAACAAAGAAGAACATAAAAATGTAACTATAAATTCAATGTTGTAACAATAAGAGAAAAGAAGAACAACTTACACCGTGTCACTCTCAGCACAAGCTTCACTCTCATTCTCCTATGAAACTCTGATCTCCTCTGAATTACATAAATAAAAACTGAAAATTACATAAAAATAAAAATAAAAACCTACACTAAAAAGAATGAAAAACTGGCCTAGAATCTATCTCTGCATGGTCGCTTCCTGTGGTCTCTGAAAAACCCAGTATTTATAGGCAAAACCCAACGAGGAGGAGCTACGAAGATAGGGGGAGCAAATGCTCCCCCAACTTCTCTAACAAAGCCGTGGAACGCGGCTTTGGTCACGTGTCCGCGGCCCGGGTGTGGCCAGGGGTACAACTCCTAGTTTTGTGATTTGATTTTATTTGGTTCTGGAATTCCCATTTCAGCTCCTGGATTTGACAAAACTGCCTTTGATCTTTGGCTTTAACCAAAAGATTTGTTTTAATCAGTTTTTAACTTCTCTGATTTGCCATGATCTGTCCTGATTTTCTGATTTCGAATTAATTCTGAATTAAATCAGAATTTTGATGGGCTTTTGGCTCGTTTCTCTTTCCTTTCCTTTAGCAATGGGCCTGCATATAAATTAGACAATAATTAGGATTAAAAGGAGAGTTTATTATATAATAAGCATGAGAATGTGACAATGAATGTGCAATATCAGCGACCGATCACTACCACGAAACCCAAAAGGTACAAGGCCAATTCCTATTGAGCAGGTTCGCCCGAGGGCTGTAGTCGGAATACCTATAACCTGCACAAGCGTTAGTACATGCAAATGCAAATATACAAATATCTCCTAACTATTACAAACATTCACCAAAATTACACAATTACAACTAATCTCATACACAAATACAAGTTCACAATAAAAAGTGCTCACCCAATATACAAAAGAGGTACTCATCTATGTCTCGGGCATGGTGCCAAGCTCTAGGGAGAAGGCGTTAGCGCGTAACACACAGAGAGAGAAAGAAAGGAGAGAGAGATGAGAACCAGCATTAGAACCACAGAGGGGAAGAAAAAAAACGTAGGAGAAGGAAAGAAAGGGAGAGAACAGGGAGAGAGGGTGAGTTAGAGAAAGGAAAAGAGAAACTAAAGAAAGAGCAGAGAAGGGAAAGAAAAAGAAAGAAAAAAAAAAGAAAAGAGAAGAAAAGGAGAAGAAGAAAGATAGGAAGAGGGAGAAAGAGTCGGGAAGGCAAGGAAAGGGGGGCTGGCCGGCCAGAGGCGACGACGACGGCCAGTGGACGACGACAGTGGTTATGGCCAGTGGGGAGCTGACGGTGTAATATCCTGAGAATATTTAAACTATATTTCATGTTTGGACATATGTATATATGAACTTCGAGGACGAAATTCTTGATAAGGTGGTGTGAGTATAATGACCTGAAGGTTATATGACTATATTTGTGTATGGATTGTGGATATACATATAGGTGTATATGTATGATCCGATATGATATTTGATGTTCGGATGAGGATAAATGTGCAAATGTGTGTATGTGTACATAAATGTGTTAATGTGTGTATGTGTACATAAATGTGTTAATGTGTACGTGTTGGTGAGGAGCACGTGGACTGCCTCACATATATTAGATAAGTCTAGGCATTGAGAGAGAAGAGTTGGAAGAGACGGTGTTCAGAGCAGGTCAAGAATCAGAAGTTGACAGAGGTTCAGTCGATCGTCCGATCGACCGACATGTACAAATATGCATTTGGGGTGTTAGTCAGTCGACCAAGCGGTCGAATGAACCCCAACAGAGAGTTGGGGATTGTCAGACGATCGACAGCTGGTCGACCGATCCCAACAGAGAGAACTGACAAAAAGTCGCTTGACCGGCCGGTCGACCGACCTATGTTAGTTGGAAACTATCGATGCACCAGCCGGTGACAGTGGGTCTGGGTTTTATTTCAGGCCTTCCCTCACTTCTCTATAAATAGGGGAGTGATCTCTTTTTTTTTTTCTTTCTCATTTACACACACTCTCTCTTTCTTTCCCTCTTTTATCTCTCTCATCCTCCCCCCTCTCTCTCTATGGTGGCTGGTCTAGCACAAGACGAAGAAGAAGAAGAAGAGAAGAAGAAGAGAAGAAGAAGGAGATGGAGATCCCCATGAATCTTCCCCTAACTTGAAGCCATGCTTGGATGGAGCTCCCTCTCCTTGATCCCATCATCATCTTCACCATCCCCACAACCTAGCAAGGCAAGTTTTATTCTAGCTTGCTTTTTCCCATGGATTCAAAGCTTAGGATTTATAATAATGATATTTTCATTTTAGCCATGATATTAAAAATAAGTTCTAATTATGTTAAAGTATTTGGATCTTGCTAAGATTATTAGGGGTTCATGCTTAGTATAATAGCCATCATATACTCGAAACAGAGTTGATTTTGATTAATAAAAATGTGATTTTACTAAATCTAGGATTCATAACATGCCTATAATTAAAAATGTGATTTTTATTACTTAGAATTAAATAAGTTAATTCTTATCCCTGATATGCTAGCTTGCATACCCTTAAGTATGGATTGGGTTAGATTAATAAAAATGTGATTTTTATTAGATCTAGAAAATGAGTTATTAACAATATGATTTTTATATGATTAACATGCTTAGAATCATGTAGGGGATTTATACTTGTGTATTCATTAGTAGCTAGTAGGTATATACTAGAATTTGAGACCTATTTGATAATAAATATTTTGATATTTATTTTACCCATGGATTAAATATAAAGACTTGATTATGTTAGGACGATTAGTTGATGTTAAGCTAATTACTTGAACATTAATTAGTTGTTTACCATGTTAAGATCTTTTCATAAATCCCTATGATTGGTTTGAGCCATTAGTTGTTGAGTTGAATCAATATTGATCGATAACGTTAGAAGAAAACCTAATAGGTTTTGAATTGATAATTGAATCATTTATATGTTGTTCGATTCCTTGAGATGCATATCGATTTCAAATCGATGTTTGTGATATAGACCCGGTGTGCCTTTATGGGACGGGTATAGTGTACATATAGATACGTGTAGCTACTGTGTGTGTATTAGCGGTGTGCGTGTACACTGGACACATAAGGTTATCCTACTTGTATGCGTAAAGCATGATGTTACACCGACATACATATATCATGCATAGATGTCTATGATTCAGATATGAGACACGTGGGTTGGATGTAAGCTTAGTGCGTATGTGTGGATGCTGATATGAGCATGTGTTATTTCATTTAAATCATTACATCATTTACATTCTGCATCATTTGCACTGGGTGGAGTGGCGGAGATGAGACCATCGCGCAAAAGAAGGGGAGTGAAGATGAAGATGTGCATTCGTTTATTTTGATATGTTTAGTGATAACCATCACGTAGAGGAAGGGAGTACAGATGGATTTACTGATAGAGATTGATGTATTTAGATGTGACCATCACGTAGAGGACGGGGAGTACGGATGGATTCACCATTAGACATTTACTTTATTTTATTGATAGTATCACCTCTGAGGGCGTGGTTTTTAATGTTGGATATGATTGTGATATCATATTGATTCGTCGCGTGTCATGTCACATGCACGGACGTGTGTTGACCTTTGTTTTCTATATATATATATATATATATATATATATATATATATATATGTTTTGGTAACCCGTGTAGTGGTTATGTATCCCCTTTCGTGTTTAGTTTGGATCGGAGGAGATGCTTCGCTCCAATCATAGCCCGATTTGATATTCATTATCGACCTTCCATGTGGGTGTGTGTCCCTAACCTATAGCAGTTTAGTGCGTGTCTTGCTATACACCAGACTTGATGATTATTCGAGGATATTTTGACTGATTAATAGATATTGAGAGTTGATTTGAAATATAGTATTACACCATGATGACTTAGAGTTGACGCGTGTATTAGGATTTTTGTATTGATTAGAACTTATAGATTGACTCGTGTATCGGATACGAGTGTTGACTTGTGTATTATACACATGATGGATTTGATGGTTAGTTCATACCACAAACCGTGCGAGAATGATGGGCAGCAACCCATGCTAATAACTTGAGGTAGTAAACCTATACTTGCTTAGTGTTGTAGACCTGATTTATTGAGAGGTGAACCCATAGTTTGATTATGCTTTGGACCTGAGAATTAGCCTGAGTTCTAAACATGTGATTGATTAGATTAAGTTGTAGATAAATGACTGATTTGTATATACCAGACTTGAATAGTTTAGCTGTGCGCTAGATCCGTATAGTTTGACCCGGTATTGGACTTGTGTGGGTGCTCGTGTACTAGACTCGTATCGTAGACGTAATTGAGATTTGGATAACTGTAGTATCATTCCCTTTTGTTATGTGAGAGTGTGCATCACTCTATTTTAATAATTGAGATTGTCTTCTACATATGGAACACAGATTCCATTTCCTTAGAATGTTATAGTTTATCTCTATTAGAGAATATCAGTGGTTTAGTCGTGTGTTTAGACAAACTCTTCCAAGAAGCAGACTTTTTGATTTCATTTTGTGATCGTAAGCTTAAGTTAGACTCAGATTTGGGACATATGAGACTCGAGGGATCATTTTCCACTTATATTCATCGACTTCAGTTTTGTATGAACTGTAGAGAGTTTCCAGTGTGTTGCATAGTTCACAGTGCTAGGTTTACACTTAATATGATTTGGATTTCATCATGCGTGTATGATATGCACTGATGTGCACAGTTATGCACGGAGGTGCTTATACACATTCTTTTCTTTATTTTACCTTGTTTCGGATTTTTTTCTATAGATTGTGATCTTATTAGTTACATTATTGGCTTTGCCCTTCCTGGTCTGTCTCCTCTTCCTCTATGAGCCAGCTCTGGACCCATGTGGGAGGCAACCTTTGAGTTTGACTTTGCTGGCGTGTTGACGTCATTTTCCCCCTTTCAAATTCTTTGGCATGGCTCATGGAGAGGCCTATCGTTCGAGATTTTCACTCCGAGAGTACAGCTCGTCTGTTTATATAGTTAGAGTTTTTCTTTTGGATCCCATCAGTGTTTTATTCTTATATCTGATTCAAATGTAGTAGTTGTATTCATTATATAGACATTTGTTCTCATTTAGTTGAGTCTAATTGTATTATTATTCGAGACCGAGTACCTATTCCATTTCTTATGTATATTTTTGTCCCTACGTTAGGACATTCATTTATTTGAGATTCAGATCTTGTATTCTGATATTTGGCCTCTTCTGTCTATTGGGACTGAACTATTTCTCTGTGTGAGATTTTCTTGTATTTACATTTGCAGTCTCGTTCTGATATACCTGTTTACACCTTCTGTTGATATCTGTGCGTATATATATTGTGTTATATCACTGCCTGTATTACATATATCAACTGCTTGTGTCCCTCACCCACTATTTCAGACAAGGTCATGCCTGATTTTTCGCTTTTATAGATATCATGTTTAGATATTACTATCTGCTTAAGTTATTTACTATATTATAATGACCTTAGAGTTCACACCCAGATGGCCACTGGCGAATGGACTCTCAGGATGTTTCATGAGGCTAGGGGAGAAAGAGGGAAAGAAGGGTGTGGTGTTTGGTGGTTGTGATGGTGGTGTTGATTTTAGTGGAGGAGGTGATGGGAGTGAAAGAGATGGTGGTGATTTGATGGTGGTAGTAGAGATGATGATGATGAAGATTGAGGGAGGTGGAGGTAGTGATTTCAATGGTGGATGTGGTGGAGATGTGTTCATGGGAGATAGTGGTGGGAGTTGGTGATGGAGAAGTAGGTGGTGTTTGATGGAGACGGGTTCATGGTTTTGATGGAGAGGAGGGAAAGTGGAGGGGAGGAGGTTAGCCGGTGGAGGCTGGTGGCGCGCCGGTGTGGTGGTCAGAGGACGAGGCCGAAGGTGATAAGAAAGTGATGGAGGATGGTGGTGGAGATGAGGGAGAGTGGGAGTGAGTTTGGAGAGAGAATTGAGAGAGATAAAAGAATTGAAGAGAGATATAAAAAGAGGGTTAGAGAGAGAGATTTTATGGGGGAGAGAGGTCGGTGGAGGAAGTCGGTGGAAATGAGAAGAAGGGTGGAGAAGAAAGGAGGAGAAAGAAAGAAAACAAAGGGGTTTTAAATTATTATTTAATTGAGTTATTTTTTATTAATTCATAAAAATTCTCAAAAATAGAAAATATTACCCTGAGTAACGTTCGGAAATTAGATTTAAGAAGTTCAACACGTTTTGTAAATTAAAAATTCAAAGTTAATCTGTGATATCGGTCGATACCAGATTTAAGAGATTTTCAAAAATAATTCAGAAAAATCCAATTTGGAAAGGAGTATGGAAGCCATGCATGAGTCACAACAACAAATTCAAAATTTACTCAATTCACAATCCTTCCCAAATCAAACTCCATATACTCCTTTTCTAGAACATCCAATTGAAAAAGAATCTGAGCTAGAAAAGCTTTTGGAAGTCTTTTGTGAAAAAGTGCAACGATTTCAAGATATGTTGGACTCATCATCTCAACCAAATTTTCAAGAGTCCTACTCATCTTTTCCAGTCTCACCGATCAAAATGAACAACCATCAATACTGGACTTCAGTATGGAACCCTTGCGTAAGTCCGAGCAGCAATCACAACATCTGATGGACTCACAATTTCGTCACAATTTTCAAAATCAACTTCCATACTCACCTTTTCAAGAAGTACCAATTGCAAAAGGTATGGAAGACATGATTCAGACTCAAAATTCGGTTACCCGGCCTATCAGTACGTTGACTCAATAATGAGCAATTTGATCAATGAGAGCGAGGAGTCTTTCTTGCTAACCTTTGACCAATCCTTATATCCCTAACTCTACCGATTGGACCCAAGAATCATGTTATTTTGAAAACCAAGATTCAATTTCAGAACGCACATTTGAATCTGACCAAACTCCAAGTTATGAAAGTCGCCTGGACATTCTGGCAAGTTATCCCTTTTCTGAAATTGAAATTGAATCTGAATGTGATCCCAAACCTCATGTGAGTAATTCCATTTCACTTTTTGATTTAATAATGACTCGGTATCCTTACCAGATTTTTCTCTATTCCGGAGTCAACAATGAATCCTGTACCAGTACACCATGAAATTGAATCACCAATCTCTTATGATCACACATCATTCCTGGGGGAAAGTGTGTGAACATCAATTCTTTAGTTTGGACCCCATTTTTGAGCCAATTTTGACTCCTTATTTTGAATCTCGACTTGATCTGAGTTAAATTCCCGAGTCGGTATCAGTTTTATTCCTGTTTCATTTGAGTCCAAATCAATCATCTCCCAAAATCACACTTCATTGTTGGACAAGAATGTTGGAAAAAAATGACTCAGTAATTATTTTGGAAAATTAGAAATTAGATGGGGATAAATTTTTAAATAAGACCATTCACTCAATCATTCTTTTACTGGGTCATATTAGAGAGGTCACTGGTGGGTTTCTATAAGATCCACGATATCTTGATTGGGTAGCAACGCTTGGCCCAATCAAACCACCACCGGAACTACCACCATGAGATAATTTTCCTTCCCTCTTCATTTGTTTCATGTATATACACATTCACGATGTATTGAGGACAATGCATGAGGTAAGTGTGATGAAGGGCTTACTAACATAGTTAATTTTACATTTTCTCTCTTTTACACTTTTTTAGAACTTTTAAAATTTTCTTTTGTATAAAACCTCTTTTCTTTTCTTTTTACAAAACTTTTGACATAAGAGAAATAGTTTTGATTTATTTTTAAGAAAATTAAGATTATCTTAGGAATTAGGAAGACCTAAAATTATGAATTTTTAAACGAAGTCAAAATAATAGATCTTATTTAATTTTAGGATAAGGAAGTAAGATTGGAAATATAATTTGGTCTTGAATTTTTAACCTTAGATTTATGCACTTCACACTTACACAATTTTTGGGATTGAAACAAAGACTGAAAATGTCATAAAAATATATATATATATAAATATATTAAAAAAATGATGATAAAAAAACCACTTATTGAAGTTGGGTAATTATGCCTCAGGAAGCATGATTATTCACACCTAAAATGGTGGACAAATATAAAATGATCGCCTTTAATTTTGTGGCCTTGTTTACTCAAGTCCTTAAGTCCGATGAATGTTTTCTCATCTGGTGCCCTAAGATCATCTGGTTTGGAAGTCACCGGCTAAAGGCTCAATACCCGGGTAAATAAGAAAGCCTAAGAAAACTAAGGGAAGAAAAGAAGAAAAAAAGAAAAAAAGAAAAAATAAATATACACAAATCAATGGCAAGGAAGTTAGAGTCGATATCCCAAAAATCTTCACTGTTCACAAAGTGCATATTTTTCTAAAAGTTTTATGGAAGATCAAAGAATCGATTCAATTTTAAATTCTTAAATTTAATTTATAACAAGGTTTTGCATTTCGACTTAGTTTAAGGAAGAATATTTCTGGTTAACCTCTGACTTGGATAACTTATATTTCACAAAAATACTTCAACATTTTCTCTATTTCAAAATGCGTTTTAAAAATACTAACATTTGATTTCTTCTTTTGAATTTTGTAGGTGTAATCCGCTAAAAACCCTCAGGAGACAAAACTCCTCTCTAGGGAAAACCTAGAGGTTTAACGGCTTGTTGCACATGCTCAGTGCAATTGCGTCACCTGCGAAAGTGGTGTAATTATTCCTTTAG